>JAQHUG010000013.1:9707181-9721775 GCA_028555095.1 Dicrostonyx torquatus | reverse complement strand
GTAAGATTGCTCTGGTGACTATAAGCTTGTTTTGTAGCTCAGGCAAGCCTTAAGCTTGCAATCTTCCTGCCTCTGCACCCAGGCCTGGCTAGAACCCTCTATTCACTGTTAGAGCAGATAGTGGCAAAATTGCTATCTAGGAAAAAAGGAGAGAGGAATTTCCTCTTTGCTACCAGAACTGGAGTAGGAGAGGCACAGATTAGTGACTAGCTATTATGTAAATACTTTCACCTTTAACTGTCTGTATAAGAAGCTCACTTTGTCCAGTGTGGTCTTCCTTTTCTTCACCAAGGAACCAAGGAAGCATTCTGAGTTGTATTACAAATCTAGCCTCTTTTTGGCCTACTAAACAAAGTTAAAGATCCTTTATCAATGTCTCCATAGTTGCTTTGTCTAAACCAGTGGTTCTCAACCTTCCTAATGCTGCAATCCTTTAAACCAGTTCCTTACGTTGTGGTGGCTCCAACCATAAAATTATTTTCATTGCTACTTCGTAACTGTAATTTTGCTACTGTTATAAATCGTAATGTAAATATTTTTAGAGCTAGAACTTTGTCAAATGGATTTTGACTCTTATGTTGAGAACCAGTGGTCTAAACGCTTACATTACAGAACTCCTCGTGATGGCTAGCTGCCTCTAAGGACTCCTACTTATTTGGAAGCACTTGTCGAGGCCAGAGCCTCACCACAGGAGTCCTCTGTAAGTGCATAATGAGTGAATATATCTTGGAACAGGTATTCAGTTTCAATCATGTAGCAAATAACTAAGGTGGAACACTCACCAAGAAGGCAGAGTTAGAAGAATGAGAAGCAAAACAATGACAGTATTGTGACAGTCATGGGACGGGACAGTAAAGCAAGTGGGCAAATGTGTGCCATCAGGGAACTCAATGGAATAAGGGAGACAGTTGTGTGCTTCACATATAACCCTACAGAAAGATTAAAACAGAGAGGTTATGCAAGTAAGGTCACAAAACCAGTGGAATCAAGGTTAAAAATACAGAGACATGGATAGGTGAGATGTCTCTCTGCAGGTAAAGGCACCTGCCATCAAGCCTGATAACTTGAGTTTGAGCCCTACGATACCACGGTAGAAGGAAAGAATCTGACCCTTCTCTCTCTCTCTCTCTCTCTCTCTCTCTCTCTCTCTCTCTCTCTCACACACACACACACATACACACACACACACACCATTATATATATAATATATATATAAAGAAAACACTTTAAAGTTTATATATAGTTATATATATGTAAGCTATATATATATATAGTTTTAAGTGTTTATCATAGACAATTTTTATAATAGGCCTATTTTTTACTTAGTGTGGAGACTCTTGTCTCAGTTCTAGAGATAGCCAAATTGTACAAGAGATTTAGCTGAGAGTAAAACTCAAAGGGAGACAAGAAAGTCTGGGCAAAAGGTAGTCAATGCCAACATGCTGATAACAGCGCGTTCCATATCGGGACAGCGTCACAGACGAGCCTGCCGTCCAACAGCTTGAGTCCGAGCTGGGGGAGGCTCAGAGCAGCTTTTCCTTTCTCAGGGTTTTGTTTCTCTAACTGTTCTCAAGGATGGCACAATAAGGCAGCCTTGGTAACTTAGAAGACAAGGTGCCTCTCTGCGTTTGTGAATTACAATTCCTGCCTGACAGTTTCTCATCTGAGGAAGACACCGGTTTTGCCTGTCCTGTGAAGATGGATTATAAAGGAAGGCTGCCGCGCCACACTTGAAAGCCTCAAGCTCACGGCCCTCTGCTGGCCTTTGACACAGCACTCCTCACCTAGTCACACCTTCTGTCCACTGGTATACCTGAACTACTTAACAGCAGGGCCTCTTAGCAAAATACTGTCAATGGTAAGGGATGTCTTTTGCCTCTCTAACACCTGCTACACTGTGAACTGGTCAAAGAGATAATCCAGAATTCTGAAGGCGGACCAAACATAACAGTGAATACCTGTAATCTAGCACTCACGAGGCAGAGGCAGGTAGATCTCTGTGAATTAGCCTGATCTATCCAGCACGTTTCAGGGCAGCCAGAGCTACACAGTGAAACCCTGTTTCAAGACAAAGAAAACCACTGAGCATTTTAAGAAGGTAGTAATTCTAGAAAATGGGAGGTTGAGGATGAATGAAAGATGATCAATTTTCAAAATAGGCCCTTATTCTGGATCAAAACCAACCAAACAACATAATCTAGTGATTAATAAGTCTATCACGGCAGACTGTGAAATTTTACAAATCATTAATTGTAGAGATTAGGTGTGCACCATTTCCAGATAAAAATTAATCAAACTGGTAAGATTGTACTGTATTGCCAATTTGTTGCCAAATCTGAGGTGAAAAAACAAAACAAAACAGGCTTTATATCTTTTGAAAACAATATACTTTAAAGACAAAGATTACATAGAAAAAAGATAAATGGTGCTGGAGAGAGACAATCTCCACGTTGCTCTTCCAAAGGACTTAAGTTCAGTTCCAATACCAATGCCTCAAGTGCCTATAACTCCAGCTCCAGAGAATCCCATGCCCTCTCTGGCCTCTCCAGGAATCCACATGGTTGCCTGCAAGCACATGTGTGAGTGTACACACACACACAAAGAAACATACACACACATTTAAAAAGACAAAGAACAAAAAAATAAATTATTATTGGAAATACCTAAAGACATCTGGGTGGTGGTGGCCCACACCTTTAATTTCAGTACTAGGGAGGCAGAGGCAGGTGGATGGATCTCTGTGAGTTCAAGGCCATCCTGGGCTACAGAGCAAGTTCCAGGACAGGCTCCAAAGCTACACAGAGAAACTTTGTTTTGAATCTCCCAACAACAACAAAAAAACCTAAAGACTATGGGTCTGGTGGTATAAAAATCTTAATTTAGTTACTTGGGAGGCTGAGGTAGGAGACTTATAAGTCTGGACTACAGAGTGAGTTCCAGGCCAATCTAGACAGCTTAATGGGACCCCCCATTTCAAAATTTAGAACGTGAAAAAAAAATCATGGCTACAGCTTAGTATTAGAGATTTGAATGTTCTGTACAAAGTCCTATATTCAATTCCTATTGCCACAAAATACATGAATTTATGAATAAAATAAAAACACAGAGACTGGGATGTACTTAGTGAAACAAACTTGCCTTGGCTCTGAGTATGAGTCCTAGCGTCATAAGGCAACGAAAGAAACATACAAAACACTGTAACTGTGAAAAACAAAAACTTCGTAATTGTGTTAAAATGTATATATAAAAAAAGCCCTCTATAAATGTGACTTTAGGGTGTGAGGTTTCAGCTTTGGGACAGGGTCTTAGCCTGTAGTCCTGACTGTACAACTCTCGACTAACAGTGAACTCGATCCTTCTGCTTAAGTCTCCCAAGTGATGGGATAATACAAAAACCAAACCACACAACAAAAAACCCAACTCCCCCCAAACAAAGCCATAAAATAAATGCACTATAGCCATAAATGCCTGTCATGTTTCTTTCTCTAAATCATTTCTGAGGTTAACTGTGACGACACAAAGAGGTTTGTCCTTAGTCTTCACTACTGGAAGGGCAGGCACACGTGTTCAGCAGTGCCAAGAATGCATCCATCCTGCTGTTTCTTACTCAAGTGTCACCTGCTTTGATCTACTGCAGGTGAGGGTAAGGGGCTATGGAAGAATTTTCATATTGTTGCTTTCTCCATGAAACAAATAACTTTGAAAAGGTATGTTTCCCATTTTCAATAATTTGCCTTTGTAAATGCTCTACTTTTTTCTTTTGATCTCAGGGAATGTGTCATTATAAACAGTAGTTGTACAGGTCCTCCTGGAAAGCAGCCCTGCTGTCGTAGCCGGCTAGGTTGACACACGGCGACTCTTAGTAGCCATCTTAGCGGGTGCTCAAGCTGCAGAATCACTTACTGCTCCTCACACAGCCACTGCTCCTCAGATGCCGTCATATGCATTTCCCAGGAGACGGAGAAGAGGTTTAGACACTTTTTTCCCATCTCCACCCTCATTCTTCAGCCCATGCAACACTCTATCTTCAGTGAAAAGTATCTTGATGTGTTTTTCCATCTATAGATGGTAGATTTGCCAGCTACTTGGCAATCTGGTGGCACGATAGGAGATTTAGCCAAAACCAAACCAAAAATGTTTTATAAATATCTCTGATTTGAATTTTGACCCCAAGTATTACTAAAGTTTCAACTTGTTCTACAGTAAATCTATGTTGTAGTTATCAAATGCTCATTCTGAATTTAGATGTTTAAAACTTAAAGTCTAAATTGGTAAATCAATTCACCAATAAAATATTTCTTTTCAACATTCTGCTTGAATTCAACAAGAGATTATTTCACAATAGGGAGGTAGCATGGAAGAGACTACAAGAAACATAATGAGAGAATGTCCAACCCTAAGATGTTAGCAGTTTAGTGTATACGAGGAGGAGAAAACTTCTCAGCTATGGTGTTATTGTGTACCATTGTTGTGTTATTGTGGTACCATTCATGTATTATAGAGCTGGAGGAAAAAAAGCACTGGGAAAGGTTCCAAGGATACTACCTAGGAACTTGATTTAAAAAGCATAAATGCTATGTGAGGGGGAGGGAAAAGGCATGCAAAGACAATTTGCTTTTGTTTGTTTTTTTGAGACAGGGTTTCTCTGCATAGCCCTGGCTGTCCTGGAACAAGTTCTGTAGACCAGGCTGGCCTAGAACTCAAGATTCACCTGCCTCTACCTCCTGAGTACTGGGATAAAAGGCACTCAGCTGACAATAGACTTCTTAAACTTGTATTTTATACACAGCATTACTTAACACTAAAATATGAGACACTTCAATTGATATAAAAGAAACTGTTACTGTTTAACAGTTTAGAGTGGTTTATATAATTTTATTTATAGGAAGCTTATAATCTATTAGCAAACTACACAACTTTCTATCGTATGCTTCTACTTCCACTTTGATCTTTGATCAACATGCTAAGGAAAGAAATCCAAGAGCCATTTACATGCTGTCTGGGAACAATACTTGCTTTTACCCTGAGTTAACCAATCTTACAAATATTTCGGGCCAATGATCATGGAAGTTGGTCAAACTCTACTCTGCCGCATAGTCCTAACCACAGAGAGAGGCGCAGGAAGGTTCTAGGCTGACACCAAGGTCAGGAGACTATGGCACACTCAATGTGGGAAAGCCCAGCCCTAGTCAGTGGGCTAAAGACCTGAAAGGCAGCAAACACAAGCAGGCTCAATTTAACAGGAGGGGCTGAGAAGATGGAAAGACACTGTTGATCTAGCTGTTTAACAAGGCACCTAAGAGATGAACTTTTGAGGACTGGAAAAAAAAATCTGGAGTAGGCTTGGAATGTAGCTGAGTGACTGAGCCACAGCCTTAGTAAGGCTTCAGTTTGACTCTGAGCTCTGGAAAAAAGGGACATGGGTGCTAAAATGATGAAAAGAACCCATAAAAGTGAAAGAAATTATGCCAGATTACTGACAATTAGATTCTTGTGATCAAACTATTTTTGATAAGAAAATTTCATATTTATGCTCACACATCAAAGTAGACACAAGTCCTCCATTTTAAACAATTCAAAGACCATGATGATCATTTGCAGCACACATCATCATGAGAAAGAAAACTACCTACAAAAGAGAAATTAAGGGAGTGTATTTGTATTATGTGAATTCTTTAGAGTCTTTGCCAGGTTCTTTTAAATAGTATCCTCTTGCATTTAATTAGGTTTACTGGGGTGCAGCCAACTTTGGGGAACAGATAGTTTATATAATAAAAGCCACTTGTGATTTCCATTTATGAGCTCACACCTGTAATATCTAAGCTCTGACAAGGGAAAAAAACTATTTTGTCTTTTCAAATGTTCACACAGTTTAATTCTGGAGTAGTAATTTCTTGATGAGACCTGTATCTTTAAGAGAGCCTAAGTAACTTCCTCAGAATACACTGAAGAGAAGGTCGCACAAACAACTGCTTCTGAGGCTTCCAAAAGCTGGGTGGGGTAAGGACAGCACAGAGGAGACCGCGAGCAGCAGGGTGGTGGCAGCAGATAAGAAGATCAAGCATGGCGGGCCACACCCACAGAGAGCTGTGCCACTGACTTCAAGGAGTGGGACACAGAGCAAGTGAACAATTTTGGTTTTGTTTAGCTGAAAGGCTGCACAATCCTCCAAGTAGAAGGAGGAAAGCGAAGGGTGTTTCTCACACAGAACAAGTTAAGATGTATCTTTAAGAGTATTTTTAAAGAATGAATGACTAATCATAGAAATAGGATAAAGGAAGCCAAAGCAAAAGTAACTGCATGTTTAGTAGTTCAGAACAGCAATATACATACCTAATAAAGGAAAATGAAAAATTGACAACTTAGAGGAAAAACAAAGCTTCGTGTTAACTCAGGGGATTATCTATTATTTTGTGATAGTAATCCTTTTACTCCCATGGACTATGTCATCATGAAATAACAAGGCCCCAAAAGTTACACTGACAACAATTTGAGGTGTTTGGATAAGCACAGTCTTTTGTTGTCCTGATTTAAAATTTGGCAGTGTATAGAAGCAACTCTCAATGACTGGAATTTTAAAATTTATTTCACTTGGCTTTGCTGGGTTCATTCCGAGTTGCCAAACTGTTAATCTGTAACAGCTCTAGACTCCTTTAAACTGATTCCCGCAGCTCCAACACAGCATGTGATGTGACGCTTTAACTAAAGAAGGGGTGGGTGAAGAAGGCCCAACTACCTTTGGAGCTGTTTTTAAGTTCAATGGTAAAGGGTTCCACTTAGTATGCCTGAGGCCATATGCTTGACAACAGGAATGAACACACGCACAGACACACAGACACACACAGACACACACACACACACACACACACGCACATTACACTCTCACACACCCATCCCTCCTATCCCAAACCAACCATGGGAAGCAATTATTACTGTACTTTATTTCAACTGTGTGGCTAGAAGCTATAGGATGGATTTTAGAAAGGCCTCTGTGAGAAGATAATAACTTTTTTTCAGCTTCAGGCTTAATGCTCTCTCTGTTACCCTCTCATAAAGGAAAGTCAATCAGAGTACACCCTGGGTTCTGTGTGACTGGAACACTGTGCAACCTTCCCAACAAGGAGGCACATCAAGCTTTCAGTAAGGCATTTCTTGTGGATTATTTACTACATTAATCAACTCTGTTCACTCTTCTAAGCATTAATTAATATTCGCCTACAAAGTTGGAAAAAAGGGCACCAACCATTCAACAGTGTTTCTTTTCCTGTGACACAAAAGTCAAGATGTACCTGATAAAGCAGAAAACGGTTGGTACACTTATAACATTTGAACACAGAAAACGGTTGGTACACTTATAACATTTGAACACAGAAAACGGTTGGTACACTTATAACATTTGAACACAGAAAAGCAGCAGCTCTTTTGCTAACATTCTGGCTCAGATTAAAAACAAAAAGTGTAGTTAGGGTTCAAAAAGGTCTCTAACCTCTTCTGATGTCAAGTCATGCAATATGTTTTTGTTTGGCTTGGTGGGGAGTGCTACAGATGGAACCCAGGTAAATGCTCTACCACGGAGCACAGCCTCAGCCCTGAGAATAAGTCTTACTGTAGAGCCACTTTCAAAATCTTGGACACTTAATTATGCCTCAGTATAAACTGCCTAAAACTTACAGAAGGATTATGACAGCCTCAGTCAGGAACTGGAAGCCTTATCTTTCTAACCAACAAGTAGAGGAGGGAAGACAGAAATTTTTTCCTACTTCCTATGTGTGTGTTTCAGATCATTTCAAATGCTAACTAAAAACGATTTTTGAAATTCACTAATAACTAAGGGTTAAAAAAGACAACAGGAAGTCTGAATTATAAAGGGTTACATCACTAGTTAACAAAAAACAAAGCCCTGAAAAAGCTGAGGCAGGAGGATATCAAGTCCCAAGTAGGCCTGAGTTACAAAGTGAGACCCTGTCTCAGAAAGTTAGACCAATATGCCATCTGTCCACCGATGTAGGAGGTTCTTCTGTCTATGTGTTGCTTTCATTGGTTGAGTAAAGAAACTGCCTTGGCCTTTTGATAGGGCAGAACTTAGATAGGTGGAGTAGACCGAACTGGATGCTGCGAAGAAGGACAGTGTGGCAGACACCATGAAGCTCCTGCCTGAGACAGATGCTGGTCAGAATCTTTCCCGGTAAGTCACAACCTCATGGTGAACACAGATTAATAGAAATGGGTTAGATCAGGATGTGAGAGTTGGCCAAGAAGAGGCTAGATATAATGGGCCAGGCAGTAATTTAATTAATACAATTTCTGTGTGATTATTTCAGAGGCTAAGCTAGCTGGGTGGCGGGACGCAGCCCCTTCCCCCTACTACAGTCCACTACCTCAGGAACAAAGGAACTGTGAAAACAAACATACAAACAAACAGGCAGGAATGGTAGTACAGACCTATCAGTCCCAGGGCTGAGACAGGAAGACAGCGTGAGGCCACCTTCGGTTAGAATAGCAAAACTGTGTTCAAACAAAACACTTTAAACACTCAAACCACAAATCAAAAAGTGTTCCACTTTTTGTTCTTTCCCAGACTGGTGAGTGGAAAATACAAGCCCTTTGCTGAGACCCTGCAATAGGATCTCTTCAACTTTACATCTGGAATCCACACACCAGGTGGTCCAGAAAAGGCTAAGTCAAGAGAAGAACACCATGTTGTCTTGGGCCCATGGCAATCTGACACACCTGGAGAAAGACACCAGAAACCTTTCTAGAAGAGCAGTGCTCAAAACAGACCAGACTACCTTGTCCCAACTGAGGTTCAGGGGGAGAGCACATGAATAGCAGATGGGAGGGCTTGGGTTCCACCCTTGGTATAGAAAATTAATAAATAATTAGTAACATATAAATAGATGGCTTAAGAACTCCCACAGATAGAAAACCCTGACAACTTCAGAACTCAGAATAACAAAGCACACAAGTACACATACTTCCTTAAACAAAAGCCAGGAGGAAAACAGGGAACAAAACCCCATCCTGCCCTCTAAGAACTATAAACAATGGAATAATTAAACAACACAAAATAGGGAGTGTAGCTCCTAAAGAACTAACAGAGGGGATGAGGAGAAGCCAGAGTCAGACAGCATGGCTGGAAATAGATTAGTAGCCCAGAGCCAGGTCTCACCTACAAGATACTGACACACATGACGGGCAGTGGTGGTGCACGCCTTTAGTCCCAGCATTCAGAAGGCAGAGGTAGGCAGATCTCTGTGGGGTCAAGGCTAGCCTGGTCTACCGAGCAAGTTCCAGGACTGGCTCCAAAGCTACACAGAGAAACCTTGTCACGAAAAACCAAAAAAGAAAGAAAAAAAATAAAAGAGAGAGACTGACATACTTGCAGCAGACTTCAAAAGAAAACTAAAGACAAAACAAAAATTTCCAACTGGCAGCAGAAATAAGTGTCAGTTTAGAACAGTATCCAACAAAGCTAAGTGAATGAAGAAGAAAATAACCGTGAAGAGGAGTTGAGATGAAGAGCAAATTAACTGGTATATACACAACGTTAAAAATACTACATAAAGGGGCTGGAGAGATGGTTTAGCCATCAAGAGTAGTGGTTGCTCTTCCAGAGGACCTGGCTTCATTTCCCAGCATCCTCAAAACAGCTTACAATTGTCTGTAACTCCAGTCCCAGGGAATCTTATGCCCTCTTTCTTGGTCCTCTCTGGGTACCAGGCACAAACGTGGTGCAGATATACATGCAGGCAAAACCCATACACATTAAAAAGAAAACAAAGAGTCCCCATAAAACAGCAGAGACAGTCCAGGCAAGGAGGTGTATGCATGCTGCATCTAGCCTAAAGCATCCTGTACTACTGAGACTTTGTTCTAAACCTGGAGTAGCCTAGAGTGGTGGGTGGCACACACCTTTAATCTCAGCACTCCTCAGAGAGAGGCAGAGGATCTCTATGATCCAGGCAAGCCTGGTCTACATAGTGAGTTGTACGGCAGCCAGGGCTATACTAAAACCAACCAACCAAACAAAACATTATTCTGGGGGCTTTTTCCTTGTCATTCAAGTTCAACAACACACAAACTCCATGTTTAATTCATGCTGTTGTTCATATTCTCATCTGGGCATATATCCAGCCTCTTGTTCCATCAAACACTGGAATAAATCTAATGTATTAGGAAATCTGAAAAACTAAATGGATGGGAGGGGGTGGGGAAGCAAATACATTTTCACACCAAGTACAGGATACAGCTGTGATCTGTCAAGCCTACAGGACTTTCTTTAGCTAACAGCAAGGTCACATGACTGTCTCCTCAGCTGAACAGGAAACAGCAATCTGGAAATACAAATGTTCCCAAGCTCCAGTTCTCCTGCTCTCATTTCCCACTTCCCGCACACACTCACCCTCTGACCCCGGCTGTGGAACACGCCCACCCAAGCCTCTCTGATGAAGCATCAGTCTAGGAATGACTACGATTTGGGGAGTCCACATGCAGTAGCCTTTAGTTACCATGTTCCCAAAAAGAGAAGCCCAAGAGACGACTGTGTTTGCTGTACTCTTTGAATAAACAGGTTGGAACAAAACTGGCAAATAGCGTTAGCTCTTGAATTCACACTTGAACACACAATACATAATCTCTGCCTTTGAAGGTTGTTGTTTTTGTGGCAACACATATAACTTAGAAATCAGAATTTCCGTTTTGCTCTTCACAGAATTTGAAGACAAGGCACTTAATCCAGACCCCAGGCAGCAAAGGCCGAAAAGGAGTATACGGAATTAAAATGTGATTTATAAATCATGTGTCCTACAAAATGCAAATTAAAAAGAAAAGTTAGTGAAACATAAAGACATTGAGACAGTGTTCCAAGCACCAGAGCAATGCTCACAAAAAGTGGCCCACTTGGGGGCCAATGATAGCTAACAGTAATATGGAGGAGCGCTTCCCCAGCCCCACTGTAGAATAAACTTAGAGCACTGAGAACAGCCTGCTTGGATGCGTCCGTGCTGATCAGAGGTCCTCTGGTGCAAGCAGCAGTGGATGCTCCGAGTGATGATTATACATAAACAAGGCACGCGCCGAACAAAGAAACAGCTCTGTGCTTAGAAGACAGGAAGGGGTGAACATTTTAAAGAAAATGCCATAGAATTATTTTTAAAACAATACTTATTTCATTGTCTTAATTTCCCAACTTACTTTGTACCTCGGAGGGCAACAGAACAGTGCTGCTCTGGTCCCCACAGGAAGCCCCAGCATCATGGGTCTGATCCACAAAACAGCTAGCTCTGAAAGAGGAAGCCAGCCTGACAGACAGCACACATGAGGGAGGGGAGCAGCAGCACACAAGGCACTCCAAGGTTCTCCCTTTCACAGCAATGACCAGAATTTATCAACAGCTGAGACACTTTCTTTTCACAGGAAAAGGGTAACTTCTTCATTCAAACTGAAGCGGAAATGACACAAAAGGAGAGAGAGAACAAGAAGGATATTCTATATTTAAGGGGGGGAGGCTTCCTAAAGGAAAAGACACACTCACTGTCTTTGAGCAAAACCTAACCTACACACACCAAGCAATCAGGAAAAGTCTCTTCAGGAGGTAATAGGGAAAATAACTCAAGGGAATGCAGAGTTAACCTCAGTGGAAGAATCATTTTCATCTCAGTGGGTTGTCTATCACAAGTACACATATTCTTAAAAGGAATACCATTAATTCTCCTTTATATTCTGCAAGGATTTTTATCTGTATTTTTAAAAGTCTTTGATAATTTCATGCATGTATATATTTTTAATCAGATACAACCCCAATTGTTCTCTTATTACCAATGTACTCCCTTTATATTTTTTAAAACATTAAACACTATATATTTTACATTTAATATATATGGGTGTTTGTCTGCATGTATGGCTGTGTGTGCCTATAACATGTGTGTGCCTAGTACCTGTGCAGACCAGAGAGGACCTCAAATACTCTAGAACTGGAGTTACAAACAGCTGTGAGCTGCCCTGTGGGTACCAGGGATTGAACCCAGATCGTCTGGAAGAGTAGGCCTGTGTGCTCTTAGATGAGCCATATTTCCAGCCCAATCTGTAATTTTTTAAAATGATTATATAGGTTCAAATTTTCTACACATGCATACAAAATTTCATCACTACTTAAGCTTTAGTTCAGATATTTTAAAAACAATTTAAACGGTTCATTATTTAAGTTATACATTTTTAGTAAGTGTATTTCTTTATTCTGCCAGTTTTCTTTGGAGTGCCTCTAACACCATTTTGTGTTGGAGGCATACTGGGGAACAAGCTCTCTGCCCTCACAGATCTTAGAAATGAGCTGTTTTCTTTCATGTGCTCACTGTTTTACTTATCAGAGTAGTTTCCAAACTTTAATGAAAATGTGGATAGCAAACTTTAAAAAAAGAATTCCCTTGCTGTAGTCATCTTTAAACGAGAAGCTTAGGGATGAACACAGATCGTAGTTTTATTTATTTATTTATTTATTTTAATTTTTTTTTGGTTTTTCAAGACAGGGTTTCTCTGTGTAGCCCTGGCTGTCCTGGAGCTCACGCTGCATACCAGTTAGCCTCGAATTCATAGATCTGCCTGCCTCTGCCTCCCAAGTTCTGGAATTAAAGGCAGGCACCAGTTTTTAAGCTTCTGGCTACGCAAAAGAAAACTGATGCTGAGTCCCAGAGCACAGTGCCCAACTTTAAGAAACAGACAAGGAGAACATCGTCTGCATTCTTCTGATCGCACACAGAAGGGAGGAGAGGAGGTTCACTGACACGGAACACTGCTCTTAATGCTCTGGTGAGCCACTCGCTAGTCAGCAGCAACTACTGCTGTCCCCTGCTCTAGCTGGAGAACAATCTCTGGGGAGGGCCTCGTAAGCTTGCCCCTTTGCTTCCTGTTCGGAGTGTCTGGGATCCTCAAAAGGATGACAGAAAACTCATTTTGGGATAAGCTGACACATGACGTACACAAGTGTACTTCCATAATATGGAAATTAGAACATAAAAAGTTTTCAGATTTCTACTTTTTAAAATTACTTTTTAGCTTTAGGTAGGAAAAAAAAAATCAATCCCAAATCAAGATGTTTTTGTTGTAATGCGGGCAAAAATAGTTAGGGGCTGGCAAGGTATCTCAGTGGGTAAAGGTGCTTACCACCAAACTAAAAGACCCTAGGGCCTACATGGCAGAGGAAGACTTCAAGTTGCGTTCTGTCCCTCATACACACACCAAGGCATATGGGTGCCCACGCATGCCCATGACACATGCATGCAAACACAACTGTAATTTTAAAATTCTTTTTAAATCATTAGAAAGCTTTCAGTCCCAAAGTAGCTAGTATTAATAATACTAAAATTAAAAGGTGCAAAAACAAAAAATAAGCCTTTTATAAAGCAAAATCATTCTCTTAAATTCTGTATTTTTATAGATGTGTTTAAAAAGCAATTTTATTTTATTATTATTATTATTAATTTATGTGTGTGGGTGTTTGCCTACATGTATTGCTAAGTATCACATATGTGCCTGATTCAAGAGGAGGCCAAAAGAGGGGGTGAGATGCCCTGGAACGGGGGTTACAGACAGTTGTTGAGTTACCATGTGGGTGCTGGGAAACAAGTCCTGGTTCTTCGGAAGAACAGTGATCTTAACTGCTGAGCCATCTCTCTAGTCCCCAAATGCTATGTAAATCAACAAGCAATAGAACAAACTTTTCTCTATAAAAGAGAGTGCTCTAATTAAATACCTCCTTTAAGTAAAACAATCTATATAATTAACATAACTCTCAAGAGTTCCTATGTCTGACGTCCTACGTGTTACCTGGAAAACAGGCCGTCCCTGGTGCTCACCACATGCTCAGCCTTCTCCTGTCAGATGCTGCTGACAGCCCTGAAAATGCTTCACCAGGCTCTTTCTTCATCTTTTCATCTCAGATAGGCTACAGAACTTACCTATGCATGGCAATACTCATTATACTGTTTTTAGTATGTATTTTTTTTGGTCAAAGAGAATATTCTAAATACTTTGTCTCATTTACAAGTCTAAAGAATGTAATCGGCAACAGTTAGTTCTTAGAAAAGAGTTTAGAAAACAACCTAATGACACTAGCACTAAATGGACACAGTGATCTGTACTTACACGTTTATTCATATGCATATAATAAAGAAAGCCTCAAATTTGTGGGGGAGTGAGTGAGAAGGAACACAAGAGTTGGGGGGGGATGTTGCAAATACAAGACACATGTATTAATTTTTTTTTCGAGACAGAGTTTCTCTGTGTACTATTGGCTGTCCTAAAACTCACTCTGTAGACCAGGCTCCATCTGTTTCTTCCTCCTGGCTAAGATTAAAATCACCACACAGATGAATTTTCCTTTTAAGAAAAACCAACCTAATAAAAAGGTTAACATCATATGCAAACAAACAAATGAAAAGAACTACAAAATCCCCAACTCTAAGACAGTCAAGAGTCTTCATTATAGATAGCATACCGGTTATCAAACAATATACTCCAAGTTTTAAAACATGTTATATATATTCAATTCATGTTATGAAGGCATGTCTTCTGAGTTTGGTGAATATATTTATCTAATC
>JAQHUG010000013.1:9669373-9705817 GCA_028555095.1 Dicrostonyx torquatus | reverse complement strand
CCCTAGAGACTCCCTACTGAGACTGTCCTCCTCCCACACCCCAGTCCTCTGCATGTTCTCCTCACTCTGCCCTCACAGTCAGGGGCATCTCAAAGCCCCACAGGAAGCCGTGCTGTTCAATTCAGAAACACAATGTTTGCACGTACAGCTTAGAAGTGAGCAACCCGTATGCAATTTATTCACAGAAATACAGATATATATGTTTGTGGCTCATCAAACCCTTTGTTAATTGTGTTGGTTTGAGTATTAAGACTTCCCTAAACTTTGAACCTGAGGAAGGGTGGCAGTGATGCAGCCAGTCTTCTCATTAACAACACTCAGAACTGTGGTAATGTGTAAGAATCTGCTTGCACGGCACAACACCTTCAATCCCAACACTTGGGAAGCAGAGGCACATATATCTCTGAGTTTGAGGCCAGCCAGTCTATGCAGAGAGATCTTATTTCACAAAAACAAAGGTGGGTAGGATCTTTTTTATTTAAAGAACCTTTAGGTTATAAACTCATATATATGCTACCGCAATCATTATATATCGTTTACATGCTCAGTTCTTATTACATTTTACAAAGTGGTTAGCATGGATTTACAATTAATTCCATTTTGACCATCACTGTTTCTTTCCTTTAAAAAAGTTGACACGATGAGCTTTTATGTCATCTAACAAAATAAACCATACAGTACAAAGAAAGTCTAAATTAACAAAGAATTACATGGCTCCTTCTATCTGCATGGAGCCCTCCAGGTTACAATGACTTTCACAGCCATTATTTCATTTTATGTTCAAGTCAATTTTGTATAATTATAGCAGCATTTTCATGGACTAAGATCATTTACGGGTTGGGGAACATCAAGTTAGGAAATAACAGAGAATAAAAACCTAGGCTTTTGAGGCCTGCTTCTCTGGTAAATCTACATTTTAAAAAAAAAAAAAATTGGGAGTTTTTAAGTTAAATAATATGAAGACTCATCGGAAAATACATTACTAACACTGTAAAGTTCATGAATGGTTTTTAACCTTAGAAAATACCAACCCGCTAATAATTTAATCTGTGAAATCCAGCAGCTTGTCTCTCCATCAACTCTGACAAATACAGTTCTTGTCCTTAGTGTCCTTAGTCTAAAATATGTGTATTTTGAAGTCAGGTAATATTCAGGAAATATAACAGTCAGTATTTTTAAAATTAACATTCAATATTTTTGAATTAAGGAATCTAGTGATAAGCTGAGCAGTTCATGGAAGGCCTTAATTTACTACCATATTCTACGTTTACACAACAGAAGTCGGAACACCTGGATGAAGTTCAACAGTTCAATCAAATGTTGTGAAAACATCTGCCTGGATGCTTCATCAGCATAGCTATTTCTCATGCTGGAATATTTTCCAGTTTGACATCATGTCAGTCAAGAGAAGATTTTAACAGCATTATAATAACGGCTGATATCATTGGGCGCCTACCAGATGCTAAATGCTGTAATGCTGTGCCAAGTACTTCAACAGACTTCACCAGGAAGCTGACTTTCCTTCACAGCCAGCTGAGTAGCAGTCCCACTATTAACTGTTACAATGCATATCTTTGTACATGCAATGTGGCTGTTTTTTGGATATGACATGTAAATTCTTATAAATGTAATGAAGCAAGAGATAGGAGTATTTAACTACAGGAGAAATACAAACTTCCTCATACAGTCAAACTTCTGAAAACACATACATCAGAATTAAGATCCTTCTGTTCTGGGTTATTTCACTCATTTTTTTGTGCATTGATTAGAGTAATCATCTTAGTAAATAGTTGTGGTGGTTTGAATAAGAACGGTCCCTATAGGCTCATATATGTGAACCCTTACTCATCAGGGAGTGGTCCTACTTGAGAAGGGTTGGGAGGTGTAACCTTGTTGGGGTAGGTGTGGCCTTGATAAAGTGTGTCCCTGACGATGGGATCTGAGGTTTCAAAAGCCCAAGCAAGTTAGGTCCAGTGTCTCTCTCTTCCTGCTGCTTGAGGATTTGGATGTAGAACTCTCAGCTACGTTTTCAACACCAAGTCTGCCTGTGGACTGCCATGCTCCCTGCCATGATGATAATGGACTAACTCTTGGAAACTGTAAACAAGCCCCAATTAAATGCTTCCTTTTATCAGCGGTGCCATGGTCATGGTGCCTCTTCACACCAAAAGAACACTGACTAGGACAACAGTATGCTACAAATTTTATTATTTTAACTTAATAAATAAAAAATAGTCAGATAAGAGAGTGCATGCACTATATTCTAATGGAGGGTTTCTAGAAATGCAGCCACAAAATTTAACACCTAAATGACTTTGTAGAATCCATACAGACAATTCTAATAGTAATAACCAAACATATGCTATACAAAAATGCTCACTGAAAACTGAAAAGTGACTTCACTACCAC
The DNA here is from genome assembly GCA_028555095.1 of Dicrostonyx torquatus. NCBI lineage: Eukaryota > Metazoa > Chordata > Mammalia > Rodentia > Cricetidae > Dicrostonyx > Dicrostonyx torquatus. The sequence goes on along the minus strand of JAQHUG010000013.1, from coordinate 9,703,408 downwards.
CTGCCACAAAAAGGAATGTATCTACACTGTAGCCATGCAGAGACCAGAAAGTGAATCAAAAAATTCTTTTTATTATTGAGCTAAATGCAAAAAAAAAAAAAGTAGGAAGATCATTATGGTAAATTGCCAGGGCTATTTTTCCCTCTTCTGCTATGATCTTAATGCTCTCAGCCATCTGGTTTGTATTTATTATACTACTAGGAAGCTGTTTTTAGTCACTAACAAAACTAAAAGCACTATTTTTCCTCTTCATTTATTCCATATGCTCTGTTTTGCCCATTTCAGAACAAATTTTAAAGGCTTTATTATTAATACCTTGAGCCAACCGAATGTTATCTATTTACAATATTTACAATTATTCCTGTACTCATTTCAACAATGGCTTCTTGAAGCTCTAAGGAAGTTCTTTCTCCTTTTCTACTCCAATTTGTCTACCAACCCTATCTCCAGAGGGGCCTAAGTCCTTTCCATCCATCAAGTCAACTTCTTTACTACCCAATGTGTCTGTATCTCCTCTAGAATTGTTCTTGGGATTGATAAAACATCAATTTATTCATTCATTAAATTTTTATGCTTTTGCTATTAGCTATGTGTAAAAATACTCAGCGTACACTAGAAAAGTGTGGCCTTTTCCAGGCCAGCCAGGGCTACACAATGACAAAATTGCTCAAAAAACAAAATTGCTGTTTGCTCTATATACTCTGAAAATGAGTTTTTCAAAGTCAATGTTATTGACCAGTGAATCCAGATTAATCATTATTGATCTAGTGTATACAATTTGTTGAGTAGCAGAAATGCAGAAATAAATAATAATTCACAAAAAGCAAATTATAAAGTAATCCATTAAAACTCTAGTAGGGGGCATCAAGATGACTCAGCCATTTAAAGACACTTGCCACCTAGCCCAACATCCAGAATTCAGCTCCTGCTCCTCAGTGTGTGTGTGTGGGGGGGGGGGAACGACCGCCGAGAGTTTCTGCCACCTCCACAGCACGCGTGAACATCCACATAAACGTTTGTCAAAGCTCTAACACAGAAAAATATGCGTTTTGTCATTACTCAGATTAGATCAAAACCAATGAAACCTTTCCCTGATGTGTGCATATGGATGGGAAGTTTCTCTCTTGAAATAATTGCTCAGCGCAGACAACCTACCTTCTAGTTAAAATTCCTCACTTATGACAATCAAGTAAAACTATTTCAAAAACTTTTTTTTGCAACAAAGAAAGTGATAAAGTTTTAAGAGAAGTGGATTTACCAATATGTAAGGCTTTGTTTTCAATGTTTACAAAGATTTATTTATTTTATTTTATTTTATTTTATGTCTGTGAATATTCTGCCTACATGCATGAATATGTTCTACATGTGTACCTGGTGCTATGAGAGGCCAGAAGCAGGCATCAGGTCCCTTGGAACTAGAGTCACAGGTGCTTGTGAGCTACCATGTGGGTGCTGACAATCAAGCCCTAGTTCTCCGGAAAAGCAGAGCACTGACCATCATCTCTCCAGTATTTTGGGGGAGAAGGTCTTGCTGGATAAGTCAGGCCATCTTTGAACTCATCATCTTTCTGCCTAGCTGGAACTGTAGACTTTTGTAACCACTGGTGAGAATAAGTAATTTCTTTATACAGGGTCCATTGGAGCCCCCAAATTCCATGGATAAACTTCAGAAAATTCAACTTGAATTCTCTCAAAGAGAGGAAACATTATCCATGAACTTTCCTGAGGAGCATCCATTGTTTTCATCAGTTCTCAAAGGGTATCTGTAGTCTCAAGAATTCAAGAATTTAGGTGAAGAGAAAGCACAACCAATAGTTCACTTTGAGTACTTGACCATGCGGTACTAGCCCTAAGTGGGGCGTCAATATCACCCCCTCTAAGACCCAGGGAATAATAATACAGAAGAGGGGACAGGAAGAATGAGAAATAGAAGACACGGGATAGCTGTCATGCTCGAACTCACTGCAGGTGTGATACTGTCAAGACTGGGGGAGGGGCCCACTAGGCTCCACCCTTGCCCACAGGATGATTTGCAGTTACTGGTTGCTAAAGCAGGTGTCGATTTCTTCCTGGTGCAGTAACTGATACGCTGCCCATGTTCTAGTAATACACCCTCTCCCCAAAGTTAGTTTCTGTAGACAGGGTTTCTCTGTGTAGCCCTAGCTGTCCTGGAACTTGCTCTTGTAGCCCAGACTAGCCTCAAACTCACCGAAATCCACCTGCCTTCGCCTCTCAAGTGCCTGGGATTAAAGACATGCACCACCACCACCGCCACCGTGTGCAAACAATTCTAATAGATTCAGTGGGTCATACATAAAAAGAAAACATCAGTGGGTCTGAGACTTAAGAAGAAGGGTTTCATCTGGCAGGGGATGGAGGCAGGAGGAATGTGTTGTGAAAATTACTAATCCATTATACACAAGCATAAAATTGTCAAAGAATTTTTAAAAGTTCACATGATGATCTCACTGGCACATGCCTCTCAGGTCGGTAGTACTGGCGGTGGTAACTTGTTGCTGACTAAGTACTCATTAGTGAGGCTTATGATAAAACAACACTCGTTTGCTGCTTTTCTTACACGACGGAGTGCCAGAGCAGCAGGAACTACTCACAATTATGAGGGCCATGGAAACGTGCCAGGCACAGGAATAACCTATGTGAAGTCAGTCCTGCAGAAAATGGATGCCCTACCTCCATTCTATAGACAAAGACGCACAGGCTTAGGGACAGACTTCATTTCTGCAACTCAGTCAGGGCTGTAGACGAAGCGGACCCGCATGAAGCACTGTCTGAAGTCTGGGTTGTGGTTTTAAAGGTATGTGTTAAGGTTCTATCCATGGTGTCCTTTTGCACACTCACCTTGGAGAGCCTCACCTGTCTGCCACAACTCCAGCCACCACCTCTCCTGCTACTGTTTCACAGATCTGTGTTAGAGTTCCCACTCCTGCCCCAGTGTCTTGTCCTTCATGTGCTAAACAACTAAACTCCTACTATCCACAGACGGGAGGTAGGAAGACAGGCGGGCAGGAAAGTGGGGAGGAGGGTGGGAGAGAGGGAATGAGAGACTTTTGCCCTAGTTTTCTTCTCCATGCCTGAACCAGGACTTCAACTTGACCTTCAACCTAACCTTCACCTCCCAAGTTCTTCTGACTTTATTATTTTTCCTCTTAAGCAAGCTTTCCCTTCCCCATTCTTGGACACTACTGATTTATTTCACACTTTAATTCTGTCTCTCTGAAATACTGCAGCAATCTTTTTACCTCAGCCTTATACCTTTCCAGCTACTCTCAATATCACTGCCAAAATAAGATATTAAAAACACAAACCTAACCACATCTCTCCACTTCCTATAAATCTTTCAATGCCTTTCCATTTCATATAGACTATAGTCCAAAGAACATGGCATATAAATATCTGTGGCATAATCTTTGTTATAAATCTATTATCTGCTTTATATTATAATAGGACAGTGCATAGTTAGATAAGGAATTAAGTAGTAATTATAACAGGTGATAATCATAAAAATTACTGTACAACTGTACAATTACACATAAACTAACAGATTCTACTACATGTGTGCCTTATGATCCTGACATTGTCCATTTGTTCACTCATGTTTCAGGTAAACTAGCCCATTAAACTACCTTTTTATCTTAACAAAAGCTTTACACTACCAAGCTGGAAGTGGAGGTGCACCCCTTTAATTCCAGTACTTAGAAAGCAAAAGCAGACAGATTTGTGTGACTTCTAGGATAGCCTGGTCTATATAGCAAGCTCCAAGCCATCTAAAGCTGCATGCTAAGATGCTGCATAAAAAATTACAAAGTTTTACATAATCCCACCAAATAGTCTATATATTTTCATCTACCTCATTCAGGGTAGCAATATCTAACATGCTTTTTTAAAATATGACAGAACTTGGATATCTGTAGAAAAAAATAATTTCCCTAATGGTTTGATTAAAGGAAGTATATTGATTACATTTCTCATTTCTGTGACTAAATACTTTACAAAAGCAACTGAAGGGAGAGGGGGACTATCTGTGCTCACTGGAGGTGTCATGTGGGAAAGGCATGGCAGGCGGTCACACTGTGTCCACAGTCACGGAGCAGAAAAAGATAAAATCCTGCTCAGGGCACTCTTCTTTTATCTAGTCTGAGAACCTAGCCCCAAGGATGATGTTGACCAGGGTGGGCACTCCCTCCTCAACTAAACTTTTGTAGAAACACCTTCAGAGACACACTCAGAAGGCACGTTTCTATGGTGACTCAAAGTTCAATCAGATTGACACTGAAGATTAGACATCACTGACAGCATCAACATCTGAGGTTAGAGAGTTCAAAGATGGCCCTGGTGATTCCATTCTCCATTCCTCACACTCTGGGTAGTCCCTTTTCACACCTTAACCATCACGGACAGCATATGACAGAAGAGATAGTGTATGTGCCAGGATCATAGAAAAAAGGAAGGAGAAGGGGAGGGGAGGGAAGGGAAGGAAAGAAGGAAGGAAGACAGACAGACAAACCGACCGACCTATGGATCCCATCCTCTCTCATCCTTCAATACTCCAAGGAAGAGAGGCCACATCTTTCACCTGCAAAAGAAAGGTAACTCAAATCCTGCTACACCACTTCAAAAAAATAAAACAATCAACTAAAAACAGATTAAAGATTCTAAAACTGGAATCTATGAAACTACTACAAGAAAACAAGAAAAACACTTTTTGACTTTATAACAGATAAAAGGGGAGGAGGCAAAACACAAAATCACAGGAGCAAAAGCAAAAATGAGCACACTAAGAGCTCTGGCACAATAAGGAAACAGTTATGTGTAATGAAGAAACTTGGAGAGAGAGAGAGAGAGGGAGACAGAGAGACATAGAGAGAAATTTGAAAGTTAGTATATGACAGGACTGAATATGCAGAATCTATAAAGAACAGCACAAAGAAAATAATTTGGCTAAACAAAAGGAGTACCAGATCTAAACAGACAGCTCTCAAGATATCTACAAATGGCCAGCAAGCAAGCTAACTCCCTTATAACCAACAATTTCCTAAAAACCTAGCCTGCTGATGGGTGGGGTTGGGGATACAGGACACCAGCGTATTAGTGAAGATACAGCAGCTTGGGCTGCTGAGGGGAAAGATGGATGGACTGAACAAATCAAACAGTGTGGAAAATCACCTACCACTTTAGTTCTGCCTCAGGCATGGAGAAAGAAAACTACAGCAAACCCACAAAGAAATTTCCACCATAATATACAGAAAACACCTTATGTCTCTGTAAGAAACGTTTCTACCCTCAATGTTACTCAGCATCCGATGTCTTAATCCTAAGTAAGGCCTTGCATCAAAACACCAATTTCTGTTATTCAGCAAATGTAAGTCTGTATCTGGCTTTTTTTTTTTTTTTTTTTGACCACCAACCAGCTCCCAATCATGACAGGGAGACTTACTATTAGTTTCTGGCTAGCTCTTTTAACTTAACCGTTTCTCTATATCTACCTGTTGCCTCGGGGCTTGTTACTTTTCTTTCCTTCTGTGTGTCTTACTTTCACTGCTTCTCTGGCTGGCTGGAGACTGTCTGGCTTCTAGCCCTGGGCTTCTCTCTCATTCTCTCCTCCTCTGGTTCCCCTAGAGCCTAGATTTCTCCTCCTATTTATTCTCTCTCCCTCTCAGCTGCTCCTATCCTTCTCCTGCCTAGCTACTGGACATTCAGCTTTTTATTTGATCAATCAGGTACCTTAGGCAGGCAAAGTCAAACAAATGCAACACATTTTTACATAATTAAACAAATGCAGCATAAACAAATGTAACACATGTTTACATAGCTTAAGTAATATCCCACAACATAAGCCAAAGTTACACACACAATTTCCTAAATACAACGAATTTAAGACACCATCTCAGTATTTGGTATGGTGGATAATGAAAAGAAAATGATTTCTTTTGGGTAGGAAGTTTGTTATAAACCACACATCTCAAAACATGACACACTGTAAGTTAAGCGTCTTTGTTTAATTTACTTAATTTATACATTGGTTTCCATTTAGCTTATCTATACTTAGGATTTACTATTACTCACAAAAAGACACAAGTTCCAACCCTAGAATGACTCAGGATCCACATTTAGCTATTAAATTAAAACCAACCAACCAACAAAAACCCTCATATATCATTTTTAAGGAATTCACGTAAAGCATAATGCTGCTTAAAAATTTTAATGTATATACTCAGTGACCCTAAATAGTAAGCTTTGGTGTGTGTTTGTGTATGCATGCATATATATGTGTATGTATATATATGAACATATATGCATATGTGTATGTACATATCTCTGTAATTTGAATATCATTTTAAGTTTTTGTATAGGATGAACTTCAAAACCTCACTTAATACAAGTGATTATAAAGCAGTATTCTGGAACACTGAAATCTTTAATTTTCCTTTCAATTCAAAATAGTTTACTTTAAATATCATTAACATGTCTTAATGTAATCATTAAGTTTAAAATAGCTGTATTTTAATTTGTCCTTTGATACACATAATTTTATAAATTAGCATAAGAAAATGATCAGAAGTAAACGGTATTTTTAAGTAAAAGGACAACTACATTTATAAAAAGCATCAAAATACTTCCAAATAAGGATATGTCAATAGTAATTCAAGAGCACTCCCTGTAGAAATTAATATTTCACAGAAAATAAATATTTGTATGTAAAATGGCCTTAGAAATACTAATGCAATAACTACATGTTTTGTGTGAATTTTCAAGGAACAAAGTAAGCACAAAAAACCCTAACTGTGCAAACCTGTAATTTGAATAGCACTGCTTCTCCAACACATGTTCCAAGACCACAAGCTCCACTACAGAGACTGATTTTATTGGAGATGCTGGTTTGTGCTCTAGTCACCTGGAGAAAACACTGGCTCCTAACAAAGAGGTCTGCCCATCGGCAGCAGTTCTTTGCTATGCTAAGGTGCACTGTGAACCTCTGGACATAAAGTGTGAAAAGGTGGTGTATTACAATACTTACGTAAAGCTCGCCACGGCATAAAAAGGTCCACGGTAATTCTTAAGTTCCAGGCCTCATCTGTGACCCTTTTCACTTGTACCAACCACCTGCTCACCTTTCTCCACACAGACACAGCAACTTTTACTATTTACCAGGCTAAGCCATCTGCACTTGAGCATCGTTCTTGTTTGTAGAGTCCTATATAGAAGCAAGCCATCGTCCTAGGAACTCAACGTGGAAATTAAAAGCACCTGAGGGTAGTACATAATTTACTTTCCTATCTTTTTCTGTAAGCTTCTAGCAGTAAGAAGACAACATGAGCATGAAGTATTTCTGCTAGATATTTAATGTTTGCACTGTGTATCTTTTAATATAGCATTTGAGAATTTTAATTATAAACAAACTAGTTTTAAAGTAATTACATTGCAGGAACACTGCTTCCACTATGAATCCTATTCTCCAGAAATGAGCCCATCTGATCTGCCAGCTGGATGGATCCCAAGTAAATTTTGATCAGTACTTGGCAAATACTCCTTACACACACAGCATTTTACATAGAATACACACTAAAGACGCATTCTAAGACTGTCCTGCAAATTAAATAGTTATAACACAAATGTATTGAATGTATCTTCTTTAAATTTGCAGCTTAAACTAGATGAGCAGTTTCAATAATACTCTAATATTGTGCTTTATCTCTGCACACATCTGTTATTAGTCTGTTGGCATCTAACACTGGATTGGGAAAGCCTGCCATCTGGTAGTTATAGCAACCCTTCACTAACTTGGTTAGAAGCTGAAGATCATGAGTCACTCAGAAATGAAAACCAAGCTTATTATTACTATGAATATTATCGAAATCTTTTCTTCAATAATAGCTATTCAAAAGGGTTTTTCACTCAGAGCAACATCATGCATACAAACATGTAATTGACCTACCAGAAAAAAATCAAGTTGTAAAGGGGTTACAGGGATGAATGACTGAATTAAGTCATTAGGTTCACATTCCCCTCACTCACAAGGCGGCCACTGTCTCTTTTATAAAGCCGAGGGATGGAAGCCAATTGGCCCTACTGAAGTTGGCTGATCAGTTTAACTCTCACTTCTCTTAATCATAACGTGAATGCTCTTTGGTGCACATTCCTTTCCTTTGGACAAAATTTCAGGCAGACGATACTTCAGATAAATAATAAGCGATATAAGAACAACATTATAGCATACGAGTATGAACAAAGTGTGTTTAAATTTGCTATAATCTCAGTCAGGAAGGAAAGGAAGAATAGGGAAGACAACTATAGAATCTAATCATCCATACTCTACAACTTACTAAAGCTACAGTTAGGATACTAGAAGACTAAGAAAACTACTCTACCTAGTCAGAAATGCTATTTTCTTTCTAATGCATCAGCTTCTCTTCTGAAATAACAATAGCCATGGTTTACACAGCTCTCTCTATTATGTTATTGCATAGTCAGTGTACTATTATGCTTTGCACTTTGTGCCTCCCCATCTCTCTCTCCCCTCAAACTCACTCTGAAACCCATGCAGGCCTTCAACACTCAAAACCCTCCTGCCTTGGCTATTCCAGCCACACTGCAGGCGTAAGGCACTATGCCTGGCTGTGTTCCACTCTTGGAACTTGCACAGACATCATCACCATTGCTCTCGTCCCCAAGTTCTCTTTACATTTTTAATATCTCTGTTTTTCCTTTTCTCTTACCTTTCCAAAGTTAGCAACACAGACTTGAACCTGAGTAGGCAGCAGGGGTTGAGCAAACGCAGCATCAAGCCCTACTCAGCACTCAGAGCGTAATCATAGCGACTCTAACTCAGCAGCCAACATGCCAGCACGCTGACATTTCCATCTGCTCATTCTTAGCGCAACAGTGTCAGGGACATGGCCATTTAGAGATAACCTAGGATGACAGAAGGCTTATCCAGCTCAATACGCTCATCTTATCCCATTGTTTCACTCCTACATTCTGTCTATGTGGTTGGTCTCTGGAGTCCAGGATTTGCTATTGCTGGATGCAGCAGAGTCTCCTGAAGAATTTTCAGTGATGGATCCCATGGTGAGAAGGACGTTCTCTCACAGCTTCTGATGCTGCACCCTGTTCACAAGGCTGTCGGTAACCTCAAGATGAAAACATCTGAGGTGTTCTTGCCACAAGAAATAAGTATATAAAATAGGTAAGGCACATGTAAATAATTAATTTAGCTGCTGTGTAATACTACTTCAAAACATGTTGTACAAGGTAACATATACAATTTTCTTCAAATTTTTAACATGAAAACTTCATTAACATTTGAGCCACTCATCAGGTAACAAGTAGGGGGTAGAAGGTGGCCTGGAGGAAAATAAGTTAATGATCCTAAGTGATGATCAGCTGATATCATTTGGCAATGATATTTTCATTCCTTTACCTATTGCACCATGTTTCATACCAAACCATAGAGAAAATTAAAAATATAATCACAGAACATAATAATGGCTCAGAGAACACTAGGATTGAAGATTTTATGTAATATATGAAAAGTGCTCAAAGAACAGAATAAATTCATTTTTGTCACCTGTCTTCAAGAAGGCTGGTCAGCAGCAAGAACCCACCTGAGTGGAACAACCATTTCCGTTCTTAACCTTATCCTGGGAAGGTTACAGACGGAGAGGCAGTAGATGCATGTAGGTAACAGTCCCCAAAGGAGCACTTGTTAAACAAGCTGGCCAAACATGTCGGCTGTAATACTCTGCAAGCCTGAAAATCCTGAGCCCGCATTTCCCACATTTCTCCGGCTCCCATTTGTAAGGAGCACAGCATGAACTCTTTCCTTTATGGTGGCATTGTCCAACAGAAATAGACGTGCGCCACAGAGGCATACGCATGCTTCTAACCTAGTAGGTACATTAGAAAGTAAACAGCAAAAGCAGCAGTAGTGATGTGTGCTTATAATCCCAGCCATTGTGAGGCAGGCGCCGTCATCATGAGGTCAAGGGTAATCTGTGAGAGTCCCAACCAAAAAGAATACAAAGCAATCAATTTGTATGGGGATTTGGGTGGCGCACTCTGTAACTTGTGTGCAGACATGCTGCCCACTGAGGTACATGCAGAGGCAAGAGGCTAATGTCAGGATATTTTTCCTCAATGGCGTCTCTACCTTACTTCCCTATTTATTCATTTTTGAGGCAAGGTCTCTAAATGAACCTGGGACTTACTGCTTTGCCTAGACGGGCTGGCTGATGAGACCCGGGGAACAATATCCATCACTGCACTTCCTACCCCAGCACTGGGATTACACGATCACAGTTTAACTTTAATGTATTAAACATTGCATAAATACATTAATTTTAATTGAATGTATTAATTTCAAAGAAACACCAAAAATTCACTTCAACAAATAATATTTTAAAATTAAGGTATTTTACATCCCTTTTCTGTAATCAGTCTTTAAAAATCTACTGTGTACTTCACAACATTTCAAGTGTCCAACAGTCCCACGGACGTGGCTAGTGGCTGCATTTGGACAGGAGAGGTCTACAATTTGGGAACAAGCATGAGCCCACTCCAAAGAATCTCTCCTAGCTGGTAAGTTTTGGTTAGGCCACTTCTAGCAATTTATAATCATTTCACAGATTTTCTTTATGTCATCAGAAGCCCCAACTACCTGAGTACTGTAATGAAAAGACTTTACATCCGAAAGCTGACACAGTCAGCAACGACAGCACCACACGAGCAAATGACAGCAGCTGCCAGGACTGCAGATGGAGGACGGGATGCTGGTCACGTCAGTCAATGCCAGTTTTAACCGCTCACTAGGGGAGCACGTTCCAATTAGGTTCTCCCTTAGTGCAAAGGTACACTTTTAGAAAGAAGCCCTCCTTAAGGAACTTCACTGAAATGTCTTGAAAAATGAACTGCATTAACTGCAGGAAACGCATCTATAAAGTTCAGCGGTGCCCACACATTTGGGTGCTCGACCTTAGTTATGCGACATTTGTTAAACCAAAATGCAGACAGATTTTCATCAGCAAAGCAAACTGTTCATAGAGCCTTCCTGTCTTCAATTCAAGAATGTGTTCAAAGTTTGTAAAGTATAACCAGATGTTGTTGGCCAACAACTGGATTGTCAAGCATGACTGATCACCAGGAACAATACCAGAGATGAGGTCTACACACTGGTGAGGGCAAAGTTTTCGAAGAGTTCATGTCTGATTCAACAATCATCTACTTGGAACTCTCTTGCCCACTTTTCAATATTTTGGATTTTTAAATAAATTTTCCAAGGCGCATGACAAGTCATAAATATAAGTGACTGAAAATACCCTCCTCGTTAAACAGATTCAGAACACATCATACAACTAAAGTCATAAAAAGTCACCATTCTGTCTAAAAATGTGAGCTGATGTTAAAAGTCTACAGAAAACAAAACAGTAAATTAATGTTAATCCAATGTCACCAGGAGGCTGTTTTTCTCCCCTTTAGAAGTTTTCCTCCATTCAGATTTCTACACGAGTTTATAGTCATCAGAACAATCTGCTACTCTGTAAACTAACCTAACGGAAAACACACTGTGCCAAACACAACAGCCCCTCCGACAAAAACGTCACAAGGAGTAGAATATAATGGACTTGTATCTTATCTAAGAAAAAAAATGAAGTCTTGAAAACTGATGCTTTTTGTCTTAAGCATTTGAAACAAATTTAGCAGCAAACAGATGCTACTGGCTAATGGAGTAAAAGCATTGAAATTAAATTAAAATCAGTGTCTTAGTATATGCAAAACAGAATATGAACAATTTTACCTCATGACTTTCTGACTTGTCCTTTAATAATTCTGACTTAAAATCTCAATATTGCCAGGTGCAGTGGTGTACACCTTTAATCCTGGCACTTGGGACAGAGGTAGACAAAGCTCTATGTCTACAGTAAGTGCCAGGCTAGCCAAAGCTACTCAGTGAGAACCTGTCTCAATCAAACAAACAAAAAATAAAAACACAAAAACCCCACCTCAGCCACAATACTTACAGCCTACAACTACTGACTACCAGTCAGCTTAGGAATGGGCCAATATTCTTACATACACTGCACTCATTTCATGCTTGCTTCCTCCTCCTTCCTTCCTCAGTGGGGGTTATGCACAGCAAGCAGGAAACATTGGGTCAATACATTTATTGATCAACTATGTAGTTACTATACTTAAACTTCACACATCACACTCATGCCACCTTCCAAGCAACGGGGGAGGCTTTCTCGATCCCAGGTCTCCATTTGAAGACGATGGGAAGGCTTATAGATGTCTAGCTTGCTGAAGGCCTGGAAATCAAATCTAATGTCAACAGCAGTCCTTTTAGACACACATGACGGGTCTCACCTGTAATGGCAACATTTGGGAACTGAAGCAGGCTCTAGACCAGTCTGAGCTGCAGAGTGAGACCCCATCTGAAAACACAGGGACCAGGCTCTGTATTTAGGTGTTCACGCATATAGAGAATGCACGTCACATACTGAGCCATGTCTCAAGCCTCAGAATACATTTTAGTAGCTAAAGTCCTCTTTGATAAATAAGCTTAATCACAAAACTAGACTTTAAAACACTAACATTTCTAACATGACAGATTTCTTTCTTTACTGTGCCTTATGTAATAGCTCACTTAGCAGAAAATAATGGAAAATTGGGGTCAAAAGTTCTATAATCTATTTCACTCAAACAAATGACCTAAAACATTTCCTTTGCTTTGGAGGAGTGCAACTGTTTCTCATTTAAATACGTTCCTCACAAAAAAAAGTCAAGGCAGCCAAATTCACCCAGTTTGAATTTTGAATTTTCAATATAATGTTCCTAAACATGTCAGAAACATTTACCATATACATGACTTGGTTCAGTGGTGAGCACACTAAATTGGAACAATACACAGAAGATCAGCATGCCGTTTTGTTAAGAAAACAAGAAAGTTCATGACAAATTCCAGATACACACACACACACACACACACACACACACACACAATTATCCAATTCAATGAAAGACTTAAAAGTTGAAGAAAAATCTAGGTACTATTTCCTGAAAAGAAATCTCTAAGCCCAAGCAACTGAGTGTACAAACCCTGCTCTAGGGAAGGTCAATGGTAGGGTAGGCCCCCAGCTCAGAACTGCACCAGGGGCTCCCTTCTCAACAAGAGAAAACTGACAAGAGCACTGGACTGCAAAGGGCATCCGGCAGTGAGCCGTAAAGGTCACTTCATAATCACTGAGTCCTCTGCCTGTGCTCACAGAGGAGAGAGAGCCCTGGGACTCTAGACACTCCTGTTCCTTACTTCCCTTTCCCCAACTCTGAAAGATTCAAAGAAGTCTTGCTCCTGTCACTATAAACCCCAAGGAAAAGGTAAACCTTTAGCAGATAAAGAGACTTGCAAGTCCAGAAAGCGAGACATGAAGGCGGCCATCAACTGGCCAGCACCCTCTGCAGATCCCTCCCCTCTATCGAGTGTCTGGAGGGCCCATGATTCCTCACTTTAAATTAATGGCCCCTGCCTCAACTCTAGATGCTTGAAAATTAAACATAATTAATGCTGCAAAACATAGACCTTAAACTTTTTGTTTGTTTGTTTGGTCTTTTGAGACAGGGTTTCTCTATGTAGCAGTCCTGGAACTCACTTCATAGACCAGGCTGGCCTTGAACTCACAGAGATCCACCAGTCTGTTAAAGGTGTGCGCCACCACTGTCAGCTAAAACTTTTTTTAATCCACCAAACACAGGGTAATATTTAGAGTATGAGTGCAAAGTAACTGCATTGACACTCTCATCTCCAATACCCTCTGCCTTGAGAGGAAAGGAAGGAGAGAGGATTTCAGTAGAAAGAGATAAAGATGGGGCATCTTGTCGGCAGCCTGCCCATAGATTTGCTTTTTTTGTTCCTTCCTTTCTTTTTTTGTTTTATTTTGTTTCGAGACAGGGTTTTGCTGTAGCTTTTGAGCCTGTCCTGGAACTAGCTCTTATAGTTCACAGAGATCCGCCTGCCTCTACCTCCGGAGTGCTGGGATTAAAGGCGTGTGCCACCACTGCCCAGCTAGATTTGCTTCTTATGGAGCAATATATTGGACAGATTTAAGCTGGAAAAGTCTTAATTCAGAAACTTTTTTTGTTTTTGTTTTTTTTTTTTCGAGACAGGGTTTCTCTGTGGCTTTAGAGCCTGTCCTGGAACTAGCTCTTATAGACCAGGCTGGTCTCGAACTCACAGAGATCCACCTGCCTCTGCCTCCCGAGTGCTGGGATTAAAGGCATGCGCCACCACCGCCTGGCTCAGAAATCTTAAAGGAAAACATTTTTAGAAAAATGTACAAGGGGTATTGGAGTCATTTGGTGAGGGAGTAACAACTTTTCACTATTTTAACACTTGTGACTTATAGACTTCGTTCCCTATTTCTTACTCAAAAGTAATAATTAAGTACTTTAAAATGAAACTGATTTTACAAAAGTTTGGTTAAAATACTAAGTTTAAATCAAGCTTAAATCTTGTTTTTGAAACAGGTGGGGTATCTTTTATACTTTGATTTATTTTCATTATATTTTATGCTCATAAAATACTTTAAATTTTATGAAGGATTTTTTGGATAAATAAGTTATTTCAAACTTTTTTAAGATTTATTTTATGTATGTAAGTCTAAGCATCACATGTGTGCAGTGCCTATGGAGGCCAGAAGAGGGCATCAGACTTCCTGGAACTGAAATAACAGGTGGCTCGGAGGGCCATGTGGGTGCCAAGAATTGGACTCAGGCCTTCTGCAAGTTCTCTTAACCACTGAGCCATCTCTCCAGCTCCCACCCCCACAACATTATTTAATACTTAAAACTTTTAAAAACTAAAGCAAGTTTTGAAAATAATTTACAAGTTAATTTGTGAAACTCAGTAGTTTTTCCACAGTTGTAAAATCATAATGTCCTTTACATGTCCAAGTATAAAGAAATACATTAAAAATGCCCAACCTATAACAAAGCTATCAGAAATATCAGAGGAACCAAATCTTATACTAATTGTTTCACTATGTGAATCATGTCATTTTATCGGGTTAGAGC
Source organism: Dicrostonyx torquatus (assembly GCA_028555095.1). Taxonomy (NCBI): domain Eukaryota; kingdom Metazoa; phylum Chordata; class Mammalia; order Rodentia; family Cricetidae; genus Dicrostonyx; species Dicrostonyx torquatus. Next base: position 9,688,324 of record JAQHUG010000013.1, on the reverse strand, counting down.
CTCCATTAAATTTACAAAACCAAAAAATGATTCTGCATGTGACTTTGGCCATTTCTAGTTAGCTTCTTCTGTGTGTCACCATCTGTTTACTCCTAAACTTTTAAGAGGAACCACTAACTGCAATCAAAGAAAACCTTCAAAATGACACAATGACTTCCTACAGTTCTGACATGACAGACATGGCACACTGCGACACTCAACACCTCAATTATTTCCTTTTTGTTATTCTACTTCCCAAAAGTCTAAAATGAAACACAAAAGCCTAACATGGGGATGCAGGTTCATTTGGAAACAAAAAGATTTCTCCTTGGCAAAATGACTTTTCATCTATTTCTAAATGAGAACGAGTTCAAAGACTGTCGGGGAGGAGGAGCTGAAAAGTAGTCACACAGATAAATAGACCGTTTCTAAACTATGTACTGGAAGGAAGATATCGTCAAAACTCGCTCAATCTATCCAATTCCCAGTAGGACAGCTGCTATCTTTTTCCTATCACAAGTCAGGAGAAGTGAAAATAGAGTAAAATTATTAATTTTCTATCTATAGGGATCTTCAGAAAGTTGCATGAATTTCTTTCTTCAAAATCTCTGCAACACCACAGAAAAGATGTGTGTAGATTTGTATTTCTCGAAGTTCTAAAGGCTGGATAGATCAAGACCCAGAAGTTGAGTGATCTGGTGTTTGGTGAGGGCCAACTTTGTGTTCACAGCTAGTTAACCGCTACACCCGTGCAGGAAGGCCAAGGTCCTTGAGGTCCCTTTTGTATGGCATTAATCACATTCTTGTGGACCTCATCCAAAAGCTCCACCTGAAAACAGTACCCCAATAAAGATTAGTTTCAATATGAGTTGGGGTGAAAATAAACAGATTGGCCCTCCTTTCTAATCCCAAAGTCATGGCTTCAGCTCACTGCTCACCTCTAAGTGCTTCTAAACTCGACTCTACCAGCACCCAATCTCTTCACTGCCACGACATCATCACACCAATCTGACACATCCAATTATGGTTTTCACCAACAAAAACAATTTTACTAGAATAAAATCAAATGTCCTAAAATACCACCCAAAGCCCTCAATACCAGACTGCTCTCAACCTCACTGTCCCACTTTCTCCCTCTCCCCCACCACACCCACTTGGGATTCTACTACCCTGGATGACAATTCATTTTCCTTCCTCAGCGAGAATCCTAAGGGACCTATCAGATTCAAACCGAATGCCATGTCCTCCTCAGCAGGATAAGCAGCCCTTCTCTGCCTGCCATTCCCTTTCCCTCTTTCCTTTATTTGGATATGATGCTGCAGCACAGGCTCGCCTGGAACTCACAATGCAGTCACACAGCCTGTAACTTGTGGCAGTCCCCCTGCCTCAGCATCCCAAGTACAAGGATGACAGGAGTGAGCCATCATGCCTGGACGCATTTCCTTTATAGTCTTGGCGTGGTATAATTCTCAAGTTGGCGGTGGAGTCATAGCTATCAAATAATATATGCTTCTTTTCTAGAAAATTTTGTTCTAATCAAGGTATTTTTTTTCTAAAATTCAATGAGTTAACTTTATGCTATGAATTGCATCTTGTCCAAAAAAACGAAAAAAAAAAAAACTAGATGGCATGGTGGCTTACAAATATAATATGGGAAATAGGACGGGGGACTGAGAATGAGTCCAGCCCAGGCCACACGGTGCGATCCTGTCTCAGACAGGGGCGGTAGTCCTGAGATTGGAGCTTAACAGGAGAGTATTTGCCAAGCATGACAAAACATAGAACTGTGTTTGGTTGCACACCTCTGTAATCTAGACACAGAAGAATCTGAAATTCAAGGTCATGCTCAACTCAATAATAAGTTGGGAAGCCAACCTGGACTACATGACACCTGAAAAGACCCCAAAATTGTAGTGGTAGTTGCGGTAATATAATAATAAAACTTAAAATATTAAGATAGATGGTATACAACAAATTGAAGAATCCTTTCATGTACTTTCTAAACAGGTAAATCTTCAATGGTGACATTTTTCAGTAGCTAAATATCATCTTGGGCTTGCCAGAAATATTGTAAATTGAGTGTTCCATAATCTTTAATTACAGGCATGGAAAACATATATCATCTTTATTGATTTAAGACCTCACAAACTTATTTATAAGCTAGCTCTGCTCCCCGAAACCCACAGAACTGATAACCATACAGCCTGCTGTTGCCCAGCTAGCTCAACCCTAGAAAATGGGCATTAAAGAGACTCACTCATGACTTCCCAAGAACACCTCTTGATTTCTATTTGAATGACCTTAACTCCTTTAAGCAAAATAAGCAAAATGAGGTTGGATGCGACAATTTTTGTTTCATCCAACATTTTCCTGGGAGAGCAGTGTTTTTTCAGAAATAAGGGTCACCACAATCGTTAGTTGTTCTTTATGGGCATATGAATGCATGCAATACACATTTTCCTGATACTTTCTTATATACTGAGGTATAACCCATGTAGCATTGAGTTTGTTCTTTCAAGTGGTCTATTTCAGTGACTTTTAAATACAGTCACGACATTACAACCCTCACCACTCTATAGTTCCAAACCTCATCACTCTAAAGGAAGCCTGGTATGTACCACACTCACTCCTTCACCTTCCTCTGCACCAGAACTCGTCTTGTAAGTGGACCCCTAGGGCACGTGTCTTTCGGTGCCTGCATCTTCCCTTGCATAGGTTTCTGTCTCGGTACTTCATTTTATCTTACAATGAACAGTATTCCATCTTACACACACACCACTCTATTTTATGACTGATTTAGTGTTCTACTGTCGGGATATACTGCCATTACTTATCTGCTTCTCAATTGTTAGATGTGTGCTCCACTGCCACTTTTTGGCTATGATGAGTAATGAATGCTCCTATGAACGCTGCTGTACGTCTGTTTCTTATGCAAACATGTCTGTGCTCTTTTGAGTGTATAGCTGTCAGAACTACTGGGTCATAATGATAACTGTTCCTATTTTTACCCACATTAACTGAGAAACAGCCAGGCTACTCCATTTACAATCACAATCATCCTTAATTGAGAATAACAATGGTTTCTTTGTTTTTACATTTTAATTAAAAGTAAAATATTTTACTTTTAGACAAAAAATATCATTGGGTACTAAGTGTCATTAGAAGTTAAAATAAATGTAAAGTTCGGGTGAAGATAAATTAAAGGCCTTGAAAGCATAAGGATGTATAATAATATTTCAAGCCCTTACTACAGCAAAATTTTTCTTCTGGTCACTAAAGGGACTGAGTATGCATTCTGGTTTTTTGTTTTGTTTTGTTTTTGTGTTTTCTGAGACAGATTTTCTTGGTGGAATAGTCCTGGCTGTCCTGGAACTCACTCTGTAGACCAGGCTGGCCTCAAACTCACTGAGATCCACCTGCCTCTGCCTCCCAAGTGCTGGGATTAAAGGTTATACCACCACCACCCAGCGAGTATGCATTCTCAAAAAAAAAAAAAAAAGGAAGTGGGAACCAAACTTAAACTTAGTCTATAGCTAGGCAGGGACCTCTGCTCACAGCAGATTCCAAACTGCTAATGAGTCCTGTCCACCAAAACACTCTCAGATCAGGGTCCTGTTGTCACCCTTCCTCCTTCAAACTTCAAGATCAAGCTTGATTCCCCTCTCTCATTTATACCCCACAAGGTAGTTTTAAAATCTTGTTCGTGCTACCTTTAAAATATACCCAGAATCATTGCGGGGGAGGGGAGACAGAAGGAGAGGAGGAAGGGGGAACTATAGTTGGTATGTAAAATGAACAAAAAATATATACACGCCCAGAATCCAACCCAATCTCACCCCTTCTACCTGATAATTCCTCGCCTAGTTCACTGAATCGGCCTCTTCAGCAGTCTCTCTGCAGCCATATTTGCCTGCTGTGGGCTACTCTCAGAACACAACCAAATCGTCTTTAAAAAATACATGTCAGCCCAGAGAACCCAGACAACAAAAAGGACTCTTAGAGAAACATACATAAATCTACATAGGAAGAGGAAAAAGACAAGATCTCCTGAGTAAATTGGGAGCGTGGGGGTCACAGGAGAGGGTAGAAGAGGAGAGAGGGAGGAAGAGGGAACAGAGAAAGATGTATAGCGCAACAAAAATAAATGAAAAAATGTGTGGTGGTGCACACCTTTAATCCCAACACTTGGGAGGCAGAGGCAGGCATCTCTGGATTTGAGGCCAGCCTGGTCTACAAAGCAAGTTCCAGGGCAACCAAGGTTACACAAAGAAACCCTGTCTCAAAAAAACAAAAACAAAACAAAACAAAACAAAAGTGCTAGACTGTCACATCTCTACTCAAAACCTCCCAAGGCTTCCTGTTCCCCCTTCTCGCATTCTGTTTCATCCAGGCCTGCTATGTGGATCTGCAGGGCTCTGGGCTTGCTCCCCCTGCCTGCAATGTTCTTCCTCAAATATCCACGCACACACTCTCCTCTGCCTTCACATCTCTGTTCATGTGCCACCTTCTCGGCGAGGGCTTGACCTGGTCATTCTATTTAAACTGACGTTTACCCCACAAAGTCCTGTTTCTCTTCTTCCCTGTTCTACATTTCTCTATAACATGACATATAATGTATTCTTCCATTCATTTCTATTTGTTCCCACAAAACAAACTCCATTGGATCAGAAGGGTTTGCCTGTTGACTGAATCTTCAGCACTTAGAAGAGGGCCAGCACATTCCTAACTGCATAATAAATATTTGCTGAATGAATAAAGGAATGACTGGAAGGAAGCATCAAGCTCATCAAAAAATGGAAACCTAAACAGAGGCCACAGCAACACATACGAGGAACAACACTAGTAAGCATAATATGATCAGGATGGGAGCTGAAAGCAGCATTTCTGTAAAAATACACCAGTGTATGTGCAGTGTGTTTCGGGAAGTTGCTCTCTTGGCTGTCTCATTGTTATTGGAAAGGATCTGCTGGTGCTAAAGACCCCAGCTCCTGAGAAATTCAGACTCCAGAGTTGACAAGCTCCTAAAATGATGATACCCTCTTAGTTGACACAGAGACATGACACCAAGGATTTGCATGGTATCTCCCTTCTATTCGACCCACTTCCATGATCTTTACCCCGTAGCGAGCTGTCTTAGCTACCTTGCAACCAAAACTACTAACTAGTGAGATCTGTGTTTTTTACGTTGACAAGCATACCACTTTCAAGAACCGTAGAGAATGTACCACAACCCTTCACATATTTTAACATGTAAGCACCAAATATGCCTCCAAAAGTTATACTCTTTTTCAAGTAGTAAATTATGGTCAAGTCCAAGTGACACAACTGAGACATTCTGGAGCAGATAACTTAAACTCTAAACCAGAATGTTATTCTACAAGCATTTTAAAATAGCTGTATCTCATGATATCACTAACTCATTCCATCCACCTATCCACCCTCCCTAAGATCAGTAAGACACTGACAGAACAGTTCTCTAGTGTTCAACAAATAAGAGTTAATGAATAGAGATTCTTTTTGAAAAAATACATGCCTCTTCCCCAAAGGAACATTGCTTATTCAGTGTTGGGAATAATAAGGATTCCTAAAGTCTTCTGCCGATGCCAACTTTGCTAAGCAGTATGACTCTCGGCTATTTGTTTTTTGTTTGTTTGTTTTGTTTTGTCTTTGTTTTTTGTTTTTTCGAGACAGGGTTTCTCTGTGGCTTTGGAGCCTGTCCTGGAACTAGCTCTTGTAGACCAGGTTGGCCTCAAACTCACAGAGATCCGTCTGCCTCTGCCTCCCGAGTGCTGGGATTAAAGGCGTGCGCCATCACCACCCGGCTGACTCTCAGATGTTTGTAAGAGTGCTCCTCTGAGCTGCTATTTTCACAGGGGTCTGTGAAAGCATTGCTAAATTGTCTATGTGATCTCCATTACGCCAGCACCACATGACCATATATATTCAATACCACCTAGAGAGGAAAGTCCCCAGCACTGCTGTGTATTGTGACCTTCTAACCCTTACACAGAGATTGTAAGTACAGTTAAAAATAATTTCTATCGTGCTATAGGAAAAAGTCAAGGACAGAAATCTCTCCCCAGAATCCTTCTGGTGTTTCTAACTAGGAAAATCCCAACTTCCTTTTAGGCCCAATCTTACACCCTTTCTAAATATTCTATGAAGTTTTCTTTTATTCATTCATTCATTTATTTATTCATTTATTCATTTATTTATTTATTTATTATGTGTACAATATTCTGTCTGTGTGTATATGCCTTCAGGCCAGAACAGGGCACCAGATCTCATGACAGATGGTTGTAAGCCACCATGTGGTTGCTGGGAATTGAACTCAAGACCTTTGGAAGAGCAGGCAATGCTCTTAACTGCTGAGCCATCTTTCCAGCCCCTGAAGTTTTCTTTTCCATGGAGTCTGTTTTCTGTGCCTGCCATCTAACATCTAATGCATACTGCAAGCAACATCTTTTGTACTGTTTCCGCAGCAGAAGTCAGGCTCTCCAGGAGTTGTGCTTTACACCAGCTACAGTTTCCTAGCTGCTCATGTGGTACAGTGTCAGCCCTTACACATGAAAGGGAAGTCAGCAGCTCTAAAGTGGTGATTGAGTGACATACAGCATGACTGTTGCTGAATTACAACGTGAGAGGTTTTAGTTAGGGCTGGAGAAATGGCTCAGTGGTTAAGAAAACTGATCTTGCAGAGGACCCGAGTTCAGTTGCCACATAAGACAGCTCATAACTGCCTATAACTCCAGCTCCTGAGGATCTGACACCCTCTTCTGGCGCCTGCAGACACCACATGGGCATGTACAAATACACACACACACACACACACACACACACACACACACACACATTTTTCTTTTAAAAAAAAAGAAGCTTTTAGTTATATCAAAACAATGATCTCCAACTTTCTAAACTAGTAAGAATGTCTTCTAAGGGTAAATTATAGAAAAAAAAGAAAAATAGCACAAAAGAGTAAGCAAATCATTTGTTTGTTTTTGAGACCAGTCCTATGCAGTATGGCCCTGTCTAGCCAGAACTTTAGATGTAGACCAGGGTATTTTCAAACTGGTCACAATTCTCCGGTTTCTAAATCTCAACTTTTCACATGCTGGTTTTACAGGCGAGCCACCATATACACACAAAATATGAATCTCCTAATTGAATGACTCCATGAATTTAATAAAATATTACTGAATAGATGACATACAGAGTATCATATTTAATGGTGTGTAAAGTGTACTTCGTATGCACAAGATGTTGAGGTTTCCCTCAGGATCTCAGACTTGCACACAGTTGAATGTTAACTGTGCTTCAGACATGAGCTATCTTGGTCCTACTGCAAGTGCAACCAACTAAAAACATTTAGAAGAAAGACAAATGTGGGGCTGGAGAGATGGCAAAGTATTTAAGAGTATACTCTTCTTGAGGAAGACCCCAGTTCAATTCCTAGTACCTGTATCTGCCTTTAACTCCAGTTCTGGGGAGATCTGATGCCTCTGGCCTCCTCAGACACCTGTATTCACATAGATTCATACACACACACACAACTAAAGGTTAAAATAAATGATACATAAAATAAAGACAACTAATAAACCCCTAATTTTCTGCTCCTTACTACAGATAAGCCCAGCAGAAACCTGTAAAGTAGCGCACCTTCCCTCTCCAGGAAGTCATACGTTTTAGGCACAGTGGCTAAGGCATGTGAAACAACTTACTTCATGGCCAAATAAACTCTTCGTGTTGGCTTAGAGTAAAAGAGCAAAAGGAACAAACAAATAAACAGTACAGAAAAAAAAATAGAGAACATTTCAATACCTACTTCAAGAATATTTCCTGATTCTAGTGAAAATTCAACTGTTTACCCATCTGTTCACCCTTTTAAAAGAAAATTTTTTCCAGTGAAGAGAGAAATATTTTAATCCTGGTTCGAACCTTCTGTGCAGTTACTATAAGGACATGTGTAAAGCTAGGAACACCACGGCATGGTGTTTAGGGACAACTTTGAGTCCCTGAACAACTCTTGACTGTAATCTTGTATGAAAGCCTTACTAGACTTCAGATAAACATAATACTTTAACATGATTCAGGCAGTTGTTAAGGGCTGATAAAAATGGCTCCCTAATTAGTTACATAATGAATATAGAACAATCGAGGGTATTCTTACAGTAACAGCTAGTTACATAATGAATACAGAACAATCGAGGGTATTCTCAGTGTGACAGTTTCAAAGCCTCTTTTCCGCTTGCTCTCCCTCTCAGAGCCCTTCTCATCTGGCCAGGACAGGTTTGCTCCAGGTAGCCCTGCTGACCTGTGACAGCTTTTTCTAACTCCAGCTCTCTCCACTCCTGCTACTAGTTCCAGGAAGACAGGAAAAACAAAACCAAACCCAGAAGATAGCTAGGATACCTTAAAAACAAAAAACTAAACAACAACAAAAATCCTCTTGGAATCGTGAGTTCACTCAACTAGGAATCTTAGACACTGACACAAAGAACAAACTTCGTTACTATTTGCTGGGGCTGTCAATAACCAGACCTACTAATAAAAATACCTCAAAACATAATTTTGTTTACCACCTAGTTTATTAATTTCATGGCTAGACTGTTTTTAATATCAATCCAACAACTTCTTAGGGTTTCTTCTTTCCCATGCATTCCGACAAGTGCTGAGTTAGTTCTTCATTGTGTGTTCAGACCTCCTGCTGGGGAACATAATTAAATTGAAGCAGGCAACAATTCCTCTTGGTGTCGGAGCTTTCCACACCCTCCAAATGAGGCAAGGCCTGGTTTCTCAGAAAGGGCCTGAGCTCTGCAGGAAACTCAGGTGCTGCTCAGCTTAGTGCTGGCCATTCAGTAGATGGCACTCTTCTCTTTGGGGTCAAGTTAAACAAGCTCCGAGAGGCATGTGCTGTGACACTCAGGTATGACAGATACAAAGCAGGGGCTCCTTCTTCAAAGCACTTAACTGATAGTCAAATCTCTCCTGTAATGTGTTCATCAAAGCAGGGGGCCCAAGCCAGAAACTTTAAAATAGCCCAAGCATGCTTTCCTAGCATGTGTAAAGCCTGGGGTTTGAGTCCCCGCCCTATAAAGAGCCCAGGGAAATTCAGATTCTTATGTACATTAAATACAATATGCAATCACTAACTGAAGTGACTACTACGTAATCAGTTTCTCAGAGCCTTCACTATGGCAAGCAAGTACGATTTTCTTATTTGGCGTAAAATGTCCCATCCCTTTTGCACTTAGGGATAGTGGTGATAGTATTATGTAGTATTATGTAGGTCCTTATGATGCATTTTTCATTAGGGTAACTAATGATTGCAGAGTACTTGGGGAACTATGATTTTATCACTATATACACTAATTAGAACACTGATTGAAAATCAGCGTTAGGGGCTAAAGAGATAGCACAATGGTTAAGAGCACTCACTGCTCTTCCAAAGGACCCAGGTTTAATTCTTAGTGCCCACGTGGCAACTAACTTATTAAAGTAAACTATCACCAGTGAATGAGAAATTCACATTGCTTTATGGTGTAGGAGGGTCTTTCTGTATTTGGGTTGCTTTCATTGGTTGAATTTCATTGTCCCTAACTCCAGGTCCAAGGGATCCAATACCTTCATATGGACACATATACAGACAAAACATCAATGCACATAAAATAAAAATAAATCATTTTTTAAAAAACAAAATAAGCCTGGTATCTAAATAGACCAAACATTTTGATACAAAACTGCTGCAGATCTAGTTTTGTAAGAATAAAATGTTTAAAGCTGTTGCAATGAGCGCAGGCTGGTCCCTCGTTCTGTCCCGCCTGGCTCTCGGCCGCCTGGCTAGCTTACACCCAAAATAACCACACGGAAATTGTATTAATTAAATCACTGCCTGGCCCATTAGTTTTAGCCTCTTGTTGGCTAACTCTTACATCTTGAATCAACCCATTTCTAATAGTCTGTAAGTCACCACAAGGTAGTGGTCTTACCAGGAAAGATTCAGCCTGTCTGACTCTGGCGATTTCATGGCGGCTCTGCCTTAGCCTTCCCTATCTTCCCTTCTGTCCTCCCTGCCTATCTAAGATTTTGCCCTATCAAAAGGTCAACACAGTTTCTTTATTCAACCAATGAAAGCAACCCAAATACAGAAGGACCCTTCTACGCCATAAAGCAATGTGAATTTCTCATTCACTGGTGATAGTTTACTTTAATAAAGAACGGCTGCTGTGGGACAATGGTCTTTTATCCTGTCACTTGTATTATTTTTAATAAAATGCTGATTGGACAGACTGTCATGAGAAGGTGCACCATTTTAGTAGCTGGTACCCAAAATAAACAGTCTTATAGTAGCGCTGAATGGCCCACTGATATCTCCCAGTAGGCTGAGAATTATAAGTAGGCACTGTGAAAGCAAATTTTTCTCTACTCTTTTCTTGTAAAGGTATAGTGAAGAAACAATCCTTTAAATTAATAACTTTGAGAGGCCATCCCTTTGGTAACAAATGGCTCCGGGGGCCAGGAAGATGGCTCAGTAGGCAAGGCTCACACACAAGCCTGAGAATCTGAGTTCAGTCCCTAGTACCCACAGGAAAAGCCTCGTGTGTGTGTGTGTATTTGCAGTCCCAGTCCTGAAGATGGAAACAGGAAGATCCTTGGGGCTCACAGGCTGGCTGTCCAACCTAGCCTATTGGCAAAACCCATTTAGTTCTTAGTGTGAGACCTTGCCTACAAACAAATAAACAAGTAGACCGTTCTTGAGGAATGACACCCAAAGTTGACTTCTGGCTTCCATATGCATACACACATGTGTGCATATGAACATGTGTGCATACAGGCAAGTATGTGAACACACATACACAAAAAAAACTGCCCCCAACTATCAGGTGAAGAGTGAGGTTTTCACACTTTGGGTTTCTGAGATCCTTCCGTGAGATCTAAAAAGCAAATCAATTGTGGACATGGGAGAAACTCTAGTGTCATCTCCAGGTGAAAGCTAGTTTTCAGCAGTTACATGGGAACCGACCTGAGGGGAAAAGTTTCCTTTCCCTAGGAGAGAGAATACTGTCCTGATAATGAAAGCCATAAGCAAAAGGCAAGCTCGGGGCAAGACACTGCTCTAACGCTTAAGCAAAGAGCAGAGTGTATGGCCGACGAGCAATGGACGGACAGTGCCATGGCCAATCTATCTCTTTCCCTCTCCATCATCAATCTGCCGCAGACCCATGAGCAGCGATGAAGTCCCACTCATCAAGCTCTAGTGCCCAATCATAACTCCACTTAAGGTCCCACTACTGCCTTTTCCTATCCACTTCCTTGGCTATTACAAGACTGGCCCTGTAGAATCTTTTTTCCATGAGTAATTAGACAGTGAAAATAGAAGAGTCATACAGCTAACCGTAGTGGATCTCATTTTTTTTTTTTTCGAGACAGGGTTTCTCTGTGGCTTTGGAGCATGTCCTGGAACTTGCTCTGTAGACCAGACTGGCCTCGAACTCACAGAGATCCACCTGCCTCTGCCTCCCGAGTGCTGGGATTAAAGGCGTGCACCACCACCACCCGGCTTGGATCTCATTTCTAAAGGATTAAAAGTAGTGTTTTTCAAAGTTCCATGGGGTAGGGAACCCTAAATATATTTCTTTAGACATACCAAGTAAACCTGTCTTCTCCATCCTTCAGCTGTGGCATTCAGTCATCCATTGGAACAGAAGTTGAGACTACTGTATGGAAAAGAAAGAAACACTATCCTTGCACAGAGTGAGTGGAGCCACTGTGGAAGACTCCATACTAACTCTGATGACCAATTACAGACACAAACCAAATCCCCAAGGTCAAGGGAACTGGCTGCTCCAACCTGACTGATTTCTATATTGTTGGAATTCCAGTCTAATAGCAGGTAATCAGCCACCAGCCCCAAGAGCTGAGCTGAATACGCCTACTCACATCTGTGAAGTCCTCGCCATTTTTATATAAGGACAGCATTTCTTGGTGTATGGGGAGTAAAATATCACAAAATGAATTTAAAGGAGATGGCTAAAATAATAATGAGCTCGTGCATATTACTCAGAGCAAGTTCTGTTTGCAACTCAGTGCTTGCCTTGATATCTACTTGCCTTTAATGCATAATGTAGGCATCAAAATTAGTTTAGAGGCTAAGGAGATCACTCAGTAAAGGGTTTGCCATCAAGTACAAGAACCTGTGTTTGATCCTTAGCACCCATGTAAAAAGCCAGGTGTTGGACCCAGCCAGATGATTCAGTGGGTAACGGTACCTGCCTTCAAGCCTGACAACCTGAGACTGATCCCTGGAACCCACATGATGGAGGAGAAAATTAACAACCCAGTTGTCTTCCAACCTCCACATCTTACTCCATGGAACAAACATGACCACACAAGTACATACAAATAAAAGAATATGTATAATTTAAAGACACTAAAAAAGAAAAAAGAAAAAGCCAAGAATCGGTATGTGCCTATAATTCCTGTGCTGGCAAAGTAGTGCAAGGTTGATGCCTGGGGCTTGCTAGCTAGCCAGCTTCACCTAACACACAAGCCTCAAGTCCTGAACATGAGGAGGCCAGGTATGGGAGTGCATACCTTTAACACCAGCAATGAAGAGACAAAGGCAGGCAATCTTTGATTTTAAGGCTAGCCTGGTCTACAGAGGGAGTTCTAGCCAGGGATGCACAGTGAGATTTGTCTCAAAACAAACAAAACAGAGCAAAAACAAATAGAACAAGGTGGTGGCTTCTGAGAAATGACAGCCAAAGTTGATCTCTAATCTCCACATGCACACATGTGCAGTGCACCCAAACCCTCAGAGCATGTGTGTACAATGCACAAACACAAAACAAGCAAAATGAGTTTTATCAACACATAAACATATATGTACCCACTTGAGACACTGTTTTTAAGGATATTACATTTCTCAAATATATTTTTTAACCTTCAGTTGGTTATGGGAAATTATCAAGTATGTCCACTACCCCTCAAAACAATAAGCTTTTAATCTGATATCCAAGTCACAGTCTTGCTTGAGGAAGCAACATTCCTAAATGTTAGCCAGTGTGTTTCTTACACACCAGTAGCTTCATGACCAGTTTCGGGGAATCTGAAACTCAGATTTCAAAGCTTATCTTCTATCAGGAAGTCTTCACACTTCCAGCTAGGCTTTAACTAAAGCCGACTTTGAAAAGTGTGAAAGTATAAGGTAATGATGTGGGTCCTTGAGAAAGGCTCAATTTAGACCCAGCCTCTGTATAAAGCTATATGCTGAGCCTATGCACGTTTATTTAAGCATGGTTAAGATTCATCTATTAGGTTACCCTTTCAAGACGCAAACTTTCAAACACTGCCTTTTAAAATCAAAGATTAGGGCTAGAGACAGGACTCAGCTGGTGGAGTGCGTGCCTAGTAGGTACAAGCCCTTGGGTATGAATTTCAGCACCAAGTAAAAGTGTCTGTGGTGGCCTATACCTCTCTCTCACACACACACAGATCCCATATAATTTATCATCTCTAAATGAAATAATTACAGCACATCTTACTTATTTTAGAGGAATACATTCCAAGCCCCCAGTAAAAATCTGAAATCACTGGTATACTGTATTCTATGATTATTTTTAGATAAAGTTTTATATAAAATTAGATACAACAGGAATAACAATAACTAATATAATATACTATTATAGTAATTAAAACTTTTGGTTTTTTTATGAATGTTCATTTCTGAAATTTTCCATTTAAGATTTTAAAACTATATTTGAATAGCAGTCACTGAAATTCTGGAAAGCAAACTGCAGATAACTGAGAACTCTACGATATGCATCTAGCAGATAACGAACCTTCTCCTTCCAAATCATAGTCACGGTGAGTATTGTAACGTGTGTACTTCAGAGAAGATTTAGTACAGGCAACCATTACAGTAAATCTGAAACTGTTCTGGCTTTCAGCCAAGGGAATTAAACCAATGACAAAACCCAAAGACCTCCTAACAATTCCAACTAAAAATACTTGGCATGGGCTCCAAGTTCAGACCATAACACATTAATGTAAGAGACATGAAATAAAGTGCTCACTTAGAATCTCAGTTACGTGATTCAGTCTGTGATTGTTCAGCAACTGTCAAATTGGACTTGAATAGTTTCACTTAAGCTTACATTAAAAGGAAAGACAGCACTGTTGGTTAGACATGTTAAGATTGCCTATTCAAATTCTACACGGCTAATTTTCCCAAAGGAATGTAAAGTGGTGCTAACCATTAATTATGGCAAAAAGTGTTCAAGGTGAGAAACAGATCAGTAACTTGTGCGTGTCTTTCCAACAGTCTACACTTCCTCTACTTAATGGATTTCTTTTAGCATTTCCCTCTAACTTTATGCTGCATGAAGTTATCAGCAAGGGGCATATCAGCTCTCTTTAATAATTCCAAGCACAGCTTGGGTATCTCCTAATTTAGAATTAATCTGTTTGATATATCAATCACGATGGTGAAGCAAACTATAAAAACTGTTGCGCATCCTTGAGCAAAACTCACATTCATTCCAGAAAAATATTATTGATAAAAAGGTAAGAAAGAGTAAAGTACAATATAATTTCTCATTCATCTTTAATGACTGACTAAATTTTACATTCTGTAAATACCCTCTTATCATGTGAAATAAATATTTTTCAGGGGTCATGTGATCATCTATAGCATATGCCAAAACTTCACCAAACATTTCCTGGAATCATACATGCAAAAAAAGCTGCACTATATTAAAGTCTCATAACCAAGTACCCAAAGAACTCCTTAAATTGTGTTCAACAGCCGGGCGGTGGTGGCGCATGCCTTTAATCCCAGCACTCGGGAGGCAGAGGCAGGCAGATCTTTGTGAGTTCGAGACCAGCCTGGTCTACAAGAGCTAGTTCCAGCGCAGGCTCCAAAGCCACAGAGAAACCCTGTCTCGAAAAACCAAAAAAAAAAAAAAAAAAAATTGTGTTTAACATTCTAAGTAGATAATAAATTGCTGGGGTTTTTTTTCTTAGCAAAAATTGCCAACACTCCAACGGTCCTGGTCAATTTTAAGTTAGCAGAGGCTGAACTCTATCTTTAAGGAGGTGGAAGAACTGTAGAAAAGTGCCCCTCCCCACATTACTCCTCAGTGCAGGTAATCTGATCAACTTCAGGAAAAACTGAGTTACCATGCAAGTAAAGACAACACAAATGAGATTTAGCCATAAAATCTTTCCAGAAGTGTTCGAAAAGAAACAATCCTGTATCAAAGCGTCAGCCCTGTACCTTAAATACACAGGTCAGGTAACGTCATTTTAAAAAGACACATTACCCTGTGTTCTCCCTAGAATCTCCTGAGACCCACATCAGTACATTTGCAGCACGCTACAGATGGGAGTCCCTTCCAAGAGAAGGCAATCTCACTGCTCACCATAAATTTTCATAATTCATCATACAGAGCTCACACATGTTTAGGTAGTTCATCCCAAGCCCGAGTCTTATCGATTCCTTCCCCGAGCCTTGCTCCTAATCCTCGCCCAAAGCCTCTTGGCTGAGTTAAATCCCACACCACTCCAGCAAAGTCAATTCCAAGAGCACATGTGCCAAGGATATTTAGTGGGTTTCCTTACACTCCCAGTTTAAACGGGCACCTACTTGCAATTAAATCTCTGCAACAAAAAAGTTCACCTGAGGCCATTCTTCCCCTTTTAATAGAGGCCTGGTTTATACTACCTGTCGTGGCCTTGCCTCAACTATTACATACTTCCAAAGAGCTTGGAAGTGCCCCAAACAGCAGGAAACCAAACCTGCTGCCAGCTCGGCTGTCACCCCACAAAGAATACATAACGTGTATGCTTGAAGGGGTAAAGCGTGAGTGTGTGCGAGCGTGCGTGCGTGTGTGTGTGTGTGTGTGTGCGTGCGCGCGCCTACTATGTGTGCTGGGGAGGGTCGCGCTGATTAAAGTGAACAATTTCAACTTGTGATGGAAGTTTCTTGAACCAGGAGGGAAAAAAAAACCCAACAAATCAACACCATCTCCTTCCACCTTCACCAAGCGCGGGAACCTCCCACCGTCCCCGCGCGTACCTTCGGGGTCAGCGAGGCTTCGGAAGGCAGAACAGGCTTCTACAACCCCACGCCCTCGCGGGGAGGAGCCGGGGGTCACCAGGGAGAATCGCGGCCCACGCTGCGGACCCCGAGACCAGACCTCGCTCGCACCGCCGCACCCCGACCCCTCGCCCCCAGGTCTGCGCCCCTCGGCTCGCGCGGGGCTAGCCTTCCCGCCCCAGACACGGCAGCAAGAAGTCCCCTCGCGTGGCAAGCGCGGCGGGACCTCCGAACCCCAGCTCCAGCAGGATTACCTCGCTGCGCAGCCGGCTTTGTGCCCCCTCCGGGCTGCAGCGGGCCGCCGGGTCAGCCGCAGCCTCCTCCGAAGCGTCGCACAGCTCCCGAGGAGAGCGCCGGGAAGGGAGGGGGCGTGGAGAGGGACCTGGACGCCGAGCCCCCGGACGCAGGAAGCGGCGACACCTGGTCGCCCGCGCGTCTACTTCTCAGTGTTTCAAAACAGATCATTTAAACCCTTTCCTCTCCCTCCCGCCCCTCACCCGGGCGACCGTTACCGGCAGGCGCCTCACGCTCTGGCGGGACTAGCCGAACTACCCCCGAACGCCCTCGGCCCCGCCCCCCTGGGCCCCGCCTCCACAGGGCCTGTGACTCCGCCTCCTCAGTCCCTTAGCGCCCCGAAGGTCCCGCCCCACAGGTCCGAGCGCCTTGGCCCCGCCTTCCGTAGGCCACGCCCCAGCGTCCTTGATTCCGCCCCCTACAGTTTCCACCCTCCTAGCACGCCACTTCCACGCCCCGCCCCACATTGGGTCCGAAAGCCCTAGCCCCGCCTCTTATAGGCCACGCCCCAGAGCCCTTCACTCCGCCCCGTGCGGGCTCGGCCCCCGAAGCTCACGAGCGTGCCCCTAGCTCCGCCCTTCTTTCCCCCCGCTCCGCCCCCGAGCGTCCAGGCGCCGCTTCCAGGAGGCCACGCCCACAACAAGCTCTCGCGCTCCCAGGCCACGCCCCCGTGCCCCTTGCGATCCCTGGCCCCGCCCCTCGAGGCCCCCTCAGGGCTACAAGCTCGGTGTGGTGCGGTGGGGGGGGCTACGCGCTCCGCAGGCCGAGGGCCTGCTGCGGGGCGGTTGCCTGGCGCCTCTGCAAGGTCTTCCTGCCTCGGTGCAGCTCCGATCCGCTGCCGGAGAGGGAAACGACCCCGACAGAAACCCCGATTGAAAGCGGGAGGGTTACGCCTCGGAAACATCTGCCTCCCCCCCCAGTCCGAACATGCTTCCCCCACCCAATGAGGCTGAGCTTCAGCTTTCGGATTGAGCCTCTGACGCCCACAGAGGCTGCTGGGCTTGGCTGGGGCGGCACTACACGGTTGGACCTCCGCACGTCCCCCGCAGGAGGGGCCTTGATTTTCTCTTCAGCACACTGGCGTCTGGGGGAGTCTTCTGCCGCCACTCAGTTCCATAGAGGGACAGGGCAAGGGCCCTTAATTCATTTGGAGCAGCCAAAGTCTGCACTCCTCCTTTGGCCCCTTGCCTCTTTAAACCTTCTGAGAGCTGGCCTCTTGGGAGATGAGAAGTCTAGGCTCGGCCAACAGCCTTCAAAATTAGTCTGAGGCCAGGCAAACTTTGCAACACTCATTTGCAGAGCTGGGGATCCCTCCACAGGTGACACTGGGCTGCCACCCCCGCCTCCCAGACGTGTTTCTCACTCCAGCCTATTCTCGAACTAGCCCTCCAGGCACACACTCTCCTCCGCCACCCACGACTTGCACACTCCTTCTGCACACATGCCCTCCACTGCACGAATTCAGCCTCCAGCACACTCCTGCCAGCGCCATTCTAGTGATTCCTGGTCCCTAGGGTTAACCCCACCCTACCACACAGCAAACTTCATTCTCCACCCTTATCTCCCGTCCTTTTCAAGGCACTGGCGACAGGCCACTTCATTTCCTTCCTCATCCGCAGACTCTCTTCCCCCTCAAATACTTCACGTCAGCCCCCTCATCTTCATCCTCTCTTCCTCTAAAAATGTGCTAATTAAAATGTAGTTTCCTCTGCCCACATATGAAGTGTGGCGAACGAATCCCATTCTTGGCACACACTGCAGTTCATTTATCCTCCTTTTCTCTCTCCACTGGACTAAAGCTATAGAAATTTTAGTCTGCCAGTATCTCCCATTTTTCTCCCCCTCCCAAAAAAAAAAAGAAGAAAGAAAAATCTCTTACCATGCCTTATTAATTTTAAGTACTCCTCAACATTCGTGGGGAAGTCTTGCTAAGGCTCAAGGAGAAAACGATATTTAGGAAATGCTCAGCCCGTCATTTTATTTGCCATTTAAAAATATCTGCAGTGTTTGAGAGAGATTGGGAGTGGCTGTGTTTTCTTCATTTAAAAAGAAAAAAAATGCTTAACATGTATCAAGGTTAGCCTTTTTATACACAGCCAAAAAAAAAAAAGTAGTGCAGGAGCATATATCATGTAATAGTCTCCACCACACAGGACGTGTGCCAGAGAGAACTGTAGTCCCCAGGCCACCTCCAAAGGACGACAGATCCACATAGCGTTGTAAGCATGGCTGATGAAGAGCGCATTCCACGACCATTCCCTTTTCCCACGGCTCCTGAACAAAACGGCTTAGGGATGTGCTTACCTGCAGACGATCCACAGCCCCTTTGCGTGCAGGCGAGCCGACGTGTGTCTGTCTTCCCTGGCTAGGTGTGGATTCTGCAGCGCTGCACGGGATCCCACTGCAGCCGCGGAGCAGCGGCGGCGGCGGCTGCTTCTCCCAATGCTGAGTAGTAAAGTGTGTGACTTAGAGACTCCACGGTTTCCGCGAGGCGCTTGCTTAGAAGAGAGGAGGCGGAATCTTTCTTAAAGGAATGGGTTTGGTTTTTCCTCTCCACTGTTGCTTCATCAGATGCAAAAAAA
>JAQHUG010000013.1:9655626-9667908 GCA_028555095.1 Dicrostonyx torquatus | reverse complement strand
AGTATTTTGTTGTTTAATGCAACCGAGTCCCACTTGAACTTATTTTTCCTTAAAGTGTGCATTGAGATAAAGCTTAAGAACTGGGGATATGGCCGGGCGGTGGTGGCGCACGCCTTTAATCCCAGCACTCGGGAGGCAGAGGCAGGCGGATTTCTGTGAGTTCGAGACCAGCCTGGGCTACAAGAGCTAGTTCCAGTGCAGGGCTCCAAAGCTACAGAGAAACCCTGTCTCGAAAAACAAAAACAAAAACAAAAACAAAAAAAAAAAAGAACTGGGGATATGATTTGGGCTAGAGTACTGACCTACTATGCACAAATCCTGAGTTTGATCTCCAGGGCTGGAAGGGTGCATAGTAAATTTTTGTTTTCAGGTTTACTCGCTGTCCCCAAATTATTTTTCAAGTCAACTGACCATTTTGTAAAGTGAATAACCAGTTCGCCTGAATTAGGGTTGTAGGCCTTGCCTATGACCAGTCTTCCCGTAGCAGAGCCCTTATTGTACAGTTCCCGGTTGGCGGGCACTATCACACATGTTAATGTCCGCTGGTTCCTTGCATTTCTATGTGATCTGGATCATTATCAATAGTGTCTTTCCTGTGCTGGGCACGGAATCTAGGACCTTGAGTGTGCTAGGTGAGCATTGTCCCATGGAAATCAGTACTCAGCTCTGAGTCTGCTAGATGGTCCTCCTGCCTCCGTGTACAGAGGAGCTAGCTGGGCTTACAGGTGAACACCACCTTACCTGCTAAACGAACCTGACATTTATGTAAAAGCTGGAGCATCGTCTGGTGGGTCAGGGCCGATGTTAGGCTCACCTGTAGTTTTCAGACACAGGAAACATGGTAATCCGGAGAAGTTAAATTGGGACAGTGTTAGGGACGGAGCTGGGATTAAGGCCGAGTGCTCATCCTTCACACACAAGCAAGGTGAGAAATACCGATCCCCATAAAAGTGCAGTTCCATTCCTTCACTTTGGGGGCTTACCAAGACTTCTCAACAAAAACAAAGTAGTTACACTCAAGGACACTATCTGTGTATACCTAGGACATCCTAACGACATGCATTAGCTAGTACTTACAGTATCAACACAAATTTTGCCATCAGGTTTGGACACATTTGTGCCAGAAAGTGAACACATTTGTCGAGAAGAATGTATGTGTATAGAGTCAGAAAGGGGGAAACTCACAACCTCCCATTAGCAAACTATTGTTCATCTTTTCAAAAATGAACTTATGTAGCTGGGCAATGGTGGCACACGTCTTTAATCCCAGCACTCGGGAGGCAGAGGCAGGTGGATCTCTGTGAGTTTGAGGCCAGCCTGGGCTACAAGAGCTAGTTTCAGGATAGCTAGGACTGTTACACAGAGAAACCCTGTCTTGGAAAAATAAACATGAGCTTATTTATTTTTATTTTATGTGGATTGATGGTTTTTTGCCTGCGTTTATGTCTATGTGAAGGTGTCGGATCCCCTGGAGTTGGAGTTACAGGCAGTTGTGAACTGTCATGTGGGTACTGGGAATTGAACCTGGGTCCTCTGGAAGAACAGCCAGTGCTTTTAACCTGCTAGCCATCTGTCCAGCCCCCAACTGTTCTTTATCTTGTAGAACCTTTCACTAGTTATCGGGTTGTTTCTAAGCACATGCTGGTGCCTTTGCTTCTGTCTGCATTCTCAAACATGCCTGCCACAGGAAAGGTGGTTTTGTTCGTTTTTTTAAGCCATTAAAAGTAAAGCATTATATAAATGTATTTTTGGTCTTTGGAAAAGCTCTTGGGATACTGAAGGCCTTGGGCAGAAGACTAGTGTATCTCAATGGTGACTCAGTATTCCTGGTGAGGAACCTGGCATCAATCTAAGACCAGTCCCCTGTGTTTCCAGGAAGCATTCGTGTTGTATGTTAGAGGACACAGAAGCTCTGGTGCTGCGTGTACCTAGCAAGAGAGTTCTCGTCACGTTCACACACACACACACACACACACACACACACACACACACACACCCCTTACTGCAAGGGAATTGAAAGAAATTAGTTTCCCAGTTTCTTTCATCTATTTTTGTTTATACTTCTTTTCTGCCTGGAAGTCTTTTCATCTATGAGGTGGCAGTGAACAATGAGTAAAACAGTGATTATCTGTATGATCCAAAGCGTACACAACCCCCAAATTAAACACTTTCCTTTGCATCTTTCCAAAATGCTGAGCACAGTATCTTCTAGAAAGGTACTTAATAGCTACTTTTAAAAAAAAATGAATGCACAGTTTAGTGAATGAATTGCCTCTCAAATGCCCTGGAGCTGATGACAGAGTGGTTTTGTTTCTGTTTTAGTTTGCATTGTCTGAAAGAACTGAGTCTATTCTCTGCCCCCCTTTCCTGACACAGTCATGATCTAAGGGACACACAGCCTTCTTTCTACAGAGTGCTTTCATCATGCCTGATTTGTATTCTCCAATTAAATTGTAACCACAAACCTCCACACGAGCTCTGGTAAGATCAAGCTGTGACAGAGATGCTTTCTGCCAAGGAAACACAGGCCTAAGTTTCCAAATCTTGGTGTTCTGGTTTTGTGACACCGACTGGTTATATGACCTCAAACAAGTTTCTCCATCTCCTGGGCTTCAGGTGAGCCACGTGGTGGAGGTGGCTTGAAAATGCTCGCACTGACTGCTTTATAGGCGTGTGAAGTTTAAATGAAATACATAAATGTGAAAATGCTTTGAACGTCTCAAAGCCCTATAAAAATATAAGGTGTTATTATAAGAAGATGCATTTTAAATCAATTATCTAGTTCAAGAGACTTTCCCTAAACAACCTGTGCTGCTGCCTACTGCTCCAGAAAGAAAAAGTTCTTTATCAAGCACACACGCGCGCACACACACACACACACACACACATGCACACACACATGCACACACACACACGCACACCACACAGACACCCCCCCCAAAGATTCATACATACCCCTGCTATTTCCAATTTATAACTTTCTCGACTTTGAGGATGTTCCCCTGTGTAGGGAAATAGGATCTACTGTTGAATATGTCGTGTTAAACAAGTACAGAGAGCTCGCTCCATAGCCCAGTCGTCCACATTTGCTGTTTTAAGTACTTAGACAGAAAGGTGGACAATACCGAAGCCTAGCAACCTTCGCGAACTACGCAACGCCACATGCGACTGGTGGGGTGGAAGAGCTGGCGCTAGCAGCTTGACCCACACTGCGCACATCCTGATCACCCCTCTGCGCCAAACCTGTCTGGGAGCAATTGAGGAACAAGGCAGGGAGGACTGACAAGGAACTCATGCTAATGAGTTTGCTATTCTCCAAGGAGACATAATCAGGGCAAATGCTCAAGGGTTCATCAGCGTATTTTATTAGCACTCTGTGACCTATATGGTTTGTTTTAAAGGAATTACCTTAGCTAACATCTGACAGACAACTGTTTAAATCAGGCTTAATAAATCTCTGTGGGCTTAGAGAGCCGTCACCCTCAGGGTCCTCTTGCTTCTTTTTTTTTTTAGTGTTTTTTTTTCCTGTGTTGTCTTTTAAAAATCATCATCACCAAGTAAGTAAATAAACAGCTGCTACAAATAAGAATCAGTGGTGGCGCAGGCCTTTAATCCTAGCACTTGGGAGGTAGAGGCAGGCGGATCTTGGTAAGTTCAAGTCTACAGGACAGCCAGAACTGTTATACAGAGAAACCCTGCCTGGAAAAACAAAAACAACAACAACAAAATCAGCCCATCCGTAGACAACAATACAAACTCCTATGAACTTGATTTAAGAGTCATCAGGTATGGACCCTGTGCCTGGCCACAACCCCTGCTTTTGGTGAAAATTTTCTCACAGGGAAATGCCTATAGAACAGGAGAAAGGCGGGACTCCCTGGGTGTGGATACATACATACATATATATGTGTGTGTATCTATATTCATATATATATAGAGAGAGACTATATATATGTTTCTTTGAGTAAACACCTTAAATAAATAGCACCATTGTTTAAAACAGTTATGAAGTAGCAATAGAAATAATTTTATGATTGGAGGGTCACCACAACATGAGGAATTGTATTAAAGGGTCGCCACATGAGAAAGATGGAAAACACTGATTTATAAAAAGAAAAAAAAGAGTCATCAGGCCTTCTCTCATCTGGTATCCTCATTGGAGAGACATTGTCTTTAAATCTTGTGTAGCAATCCTCGGTACCCCCACCACTATGATGCCCCGGGAAAATGGGGTGGCTTTGTAAAAGAGATCATCCAAATTCTGAGGTTTACCCGGAATGTTTCTTTGTGGAAACAGAGAACGTAGGCTCCAATCAAATGCAGCAGACTCGCATGTCCCTTGGAGGGAAGACTGTGGTGTTGATGGACAGGAGCATTGGGATGTGCAAGGCCATTCCAGGGCATCTGGAATGCAAGCTGACTCTGGAGAAACTGTGGCCTCATATGCAGGGCATGGGGGCTTTGTGTTCACCACGGAGGACCTCACTGAGATCAAGGGCATGCTGCTGGTCAATGAGGTACCTGCTGCTTCTGGGGCTAAGGCTATTGTTTCCTGTGAAGTCACTATGCCACCCAAGAACAAAGGTCCTGAGCCCCAAAACCTCCTTCTTCCAGGCTTCAGACCTCACCACTGACCTCTCCAGAGGCACATCTGGAACTCCGATGGTGTGCTGGTGGTTACGATTGCAGATAGAGTGGGGGTTAGCATAGCGCATCGTTGCAGATGCTGACCTCCTTCCCCTTCGTCTATGGGTTGATCATCCAGCAGGTGAGGTGTTTCACAACAGAGCGCTAGACATCATAGAGGAAACTGCGTTCTCATTTCCTTTATTGAGGGGTGCTGTGGTGGTTTGAATAGATATACCTCCCCCCCCCCCCAAATTCATGCCTTTGAGTGCTTGGCCCATAGGGAGCAGCACTATTAGGAGGTGTGGCCTTGTTAGAGTAGGTGTGGCCTTGTTGGAGGAAGTGTGTCGCTGTGGAGGCGGACTTTGAGGTCTCGTATATGCTCAAATCACTCTCAGTGTGGCACGTAGTTGCTTCTGCTATGGGTGGATCGAGATGTAGAACTCTCAGCTTCTTCAGTACCATGTCTGCCTGCACGCTGCCGTGGAGACAATGAACTAAACCTCCGAAACTGTAAACCAGACCCAGTTAAATGTCTTCCTTAACAACAGCTGCCGTGATCATGGCGTGTCTTCCGGCAATAGAAACCCTGACTAAGACGGGTGCCCACCCACAGTGTTGTCCATTTGTCTCAGACCTTTGTCTAAGCCGCCATCTATAGTCTATCCTCAATGAGTACAGGCGGGTCCTGGCTTTGTCCGTGGAGACTTGAGTCCACCTTCCGACTTGCTGGAAAGCTCAGAGTTGTCCTTCAACTTTTGTGGCTGCTGCCACTGTAGCAAGTGCTGTCACTGTTCACTCTGCTGCCGCTGCTGCTGAGAGTCAGAGGAGTCAGATGAGGACTTAGGAATCTGGATTTGATGTCCACCCGAGTCCTCAGAACAACCCACTCTGCCAGCTTCACTTGGGAAGCTTGTAAAGATCTTACTTCCCTTTAAGAAAAAGAAAAAATAAAATTGAAAAGTCATCAGTTTATGTACAGAGAAGCCGGCAAGTGGATGCAAAAGGATGTAATTAGGTGGCATAAAAACCTAAAATATATCAGTTGTGCAGATATCTTTTCATCATAAGGTCATAACTTGTGAGCCATTCATCTCCAATACGTACGTGAAATGAGCCATCTTGACAGCCCCTTCTAATACATTTTTGTTTGTTTGTTGTGTGTGAGTGCACACATGTCATGGTTTGCACATGGAGGTCAGAGGAAAACGTTCAGGAGTTGACTCTCTCCTGCAATGTGGATCCCAGGGATTGAACGCGGCTCTTCGGGCTTGTCGGATGGTGCCTTCACCAGCTGAACTTTTATCTCACCGACCCTGGCTGTATTTATAGGTTGTGACCAGACCCCACCTGCAATGAAATCACTTGTCTCGTGTTTCCTAAAATACTGATTCCTAGGCTCTACCTCAAATGAGGAATTTTAGCCCTGAGTTCAGGACTATAGCCCTGAATCACCCCAGGTGAGTTTCGAATACGTAGGACCCCAGTTTGAGCACTGCGGTCGGTCCTATAGAATCTCTGTGGTGTGTCTGCTGTCTCAGAGATGTGATTGGGTAAAACACTCACAAGGCAGCTCAGCTCTTTCTCCATTAGGTGAAAGGGATTCAGATAGGAACTAATCTGGCCACACCTTCCCTACTCTGTAAACTTGTCCAAGATACTTCCTGATACTCTTAAAATAATACCTGCTTGACCAGTGAGGCTAAATGACTCAATTTATGTAGAGTTTCTATTCCAGTGTCTGACTAACTGCCCATTCCCTTCCCCCATGTCCAGAAATGAGTTTTGGTTTGCATTCTCTTTGTTCTCTGTTCTAAGGTAAATATAAGCCAGTAATGGAAACAGAGCTGATATTCTGAGTTTTTTCTTAAGATTTAGTTTATGTGTATGGGTTTCTGGGCTGCACATATGCCTGTGAACCACATGTATGTCTGGTGCTTTCAAAAGCCAGAAGAGGGTGTTAGATCCTCTTGGAACTGGAGCTAAAGACAGTTGTTAACAGCCGTGTAGAAGCTGGGAACTGAACCAGGGTTCTCTGGAAGAGCAGCCAGTGATCTTGATGGCTGAACCATATCCCCAGTCCATATTTTGAAGGGTTTTTGTTTTTGTTTTTGTGTGGCTTTTTTTGTTGTTGTTAGGGTTAGGGTTAGGTTGTGGGGTTTTATGTTGTTGTTAGGGTTAGGCTGTGGGTTTTTTGTTTGTTGTTAGGGTGTTTTGAGACAGGGTTTCTCTGTGTAGCATTGGAGCCTGTTCTGGAACTAGCTCTTGTAGACCAGGCTGGTCTTGAACTCACAGAGATCTGCCTGCCTCTGCCTCCCAAGTGCTGGGATTAAAGGCGTGCGCCACCACCACCCAGCTGAAATAAGTGTTAAAGTGTTTTTATTTCTAGGTGAAGAAACGAGACCAGAGCCTTATAGTTACTTTTACAGCCTGCCTAAGGTCTCAAAACCAATAGTTAGCAGAGCTGGGATTCAGACCTAGGTTTCTGACTCCAGAACCTCACTGTTCTTTATACCGTGTGTTCTGTGAGTCCTCTGAGCGTTTAGATTCTAACAAATACACCCATCTCTTGGGAGACTGAAACTGCAAAGGTACCGTTTATAAACATGCCAGACAAGCTAATGCCATAATTTCCTTCTTCACTCGTTTATGTATTCGAGAGGGGAGTGCAGAGGATTGTATCCTGGGCCTCGCACATGCAGAGCACAAGTTCACCACAGGGCTGTGCCTCCAGACCCCTGGATTTCCCAGCTTTAGGAGATTAGACTAATCACCTGGCACACAGCTAAACACATAGTAGGTGCTCAGATGCATGTTTGGAAGGAGTGGAAGGCAGGTCTTGACCAGCATCTCGCATAACCAAACCCGTGCTTTTGAAGGAAACTGGTTTTCCATTTATGCTTTGACATAATTCAAGCCTCTAAATCTCAGAACTACACATAATTACAAATAGTTCTTGAGTCCTTAATTTGAGCAGTATACTTCTCTGGCACCAAGAGGATTACTTTTTTTTTTTTTAAATCCAGCCTGTCTGGTTGGAAAATAAAACACAAATATATGAAGTAACTAGATTGCAAAATCACCTCCTATGAGATTACAAATGTGAAGCTCCTAGCGAGTGATAAACATGTAATAAAGTGCTGTCATGTTGGGGATAATATTTTCTATGCTAATAATTATTATGATCCAGCTGTAGTTTTATTAACGGGAAGAAGAAATAATAACTGCTTATAGCCACCATGTAATGAATGATTCTGTGTTAAGCGCTGTGCTGGGAGTTCTGTGCACACAGACAGGACAGCGATTCTGCTCAGTCAGTGCCATGAATCCTCTTGTTCACATGAAGAAACTGAGGCCCGGAGAAGATAAAGAACCCCTCCCCCAACACACGCTCAACAGTCACGGAATGTACAAAGGGAGTCAAGGGGTGAGGAGCTGGGTATGGTGGCTGGACTGTCTCCTCAGCTGCTCTAGAGGCTGAGGCAAGAAGTCGGCAAGTTCAAGGCCAGCCTGAAGTACAGAGTCCTGGGCGACTTGGTGATATTCTGTCTCAAAATAAAATTTCTTAAAAGGGGTGAATAGTTCAGTGGTGGAATACTTGGCCTGTGTGTGCAAGGCCCTGAGATCAATGCCCAGTGTGTGTGGAGGGGGAAGGGGAATCAATTCTGCTGGAGAAAACAGGGAGAGGTCTCCGAGTGGGAAGAGTACACTCGGTGCTACAAACCCTGCAATCTACAATTAGAGATAAAGTCTTTGAAACAAGGCTTCCCTGGGAGCAGGAATGCCTTGACCTACATTTTCACCAGAATGTAAATGTCTGTCTCAAGAATGGCCTTTTGATGGTGGAGAAAGTAGGGCACAGGGGTGCCTGTGCGCTCTGAAGGCCAGGTCCACCCAGGACTGTGCTCAGGAAGGTAGACAGGGTGAATGCATGGCTCAGGTCTCCTCACTCAAGAGGGACAGAAGAGGGGGAAAGGAGTATGTCAGTAGGACACCAATAAACCTGTTTGTCTGGAGTGTAGAATTAGTGCAAACGAAGTTAGAATTTATGTGTTCTACAAACCCATAACCTCGCCCTTAATCTAGCCAAAAGGCTCAGGAGCATAAACCACACGACCTGAGCAGCTTTCCGTTCCTGACAGCCTAGGTGACCCACCTCCAATACTGTCTATTAATCTACCTTCACTTCCCAAGGCAGCAGTATTGCTTGACCTCCTACTATGGGCCAGCTACTTTTCTGGTGCTAGGGACAGAGCAGTGAGCAAAATAAGGATCTCATCGCTCCTAACACTTTCCTTGCATTGAGAAAGCACAGGCGTTCGAGTGGAAGTAAGGTGGGGAGAAATGTCACAGATAAAGAGATGACGGAAAGGAGACACACTCTGGACGGGGCCGGGGGAGGGGCGGGCGTGGCTGCTGTTAGGATGAGATGAGACCCAAATGGTCCGGAGTCAGGCAGCCGAATGGACAGGTAGGTTTATAGTTTGTAAAACTGAATCAGCGTGGTGTGCTTGAGAGGCGCAGGAGGGCAGGCGGTTGAGCACCGTGATGGAGGGGAGGGAGGCCGGAGATGAGGCTGGAGGCCTGAGCAGGGGCTGGATCATGTAAACTTGGTAGATCCCAGGAGGGATGTGTTTGCCTTTCAGAAGGCTTCAGGCCAAGGAAGGAGTCTCATGTCTGTCTGAAATCTCAGTCTTGATGCTGTGCAGAGAATAAAGGCTACATCCATATGGTTAGAAGCTGGAAAGCCAGGTAGGAAGCCACTGACATCACACTAAGGAGAGGAACTGGGGTCTTGCATGGGGTAGCTTTGGCTAGGAGGAGAGGTGGGTGCTTCAGTGTGGCTGTGGAGGCAGAGCCCCACACGACTTGCTGCTGCTGTGTTAGGGAAGGGAGAAGAAGGGGGAGTTCCAGGCTCCAGACCTTTGGGCCAAGGACCCAGGAGAATTAACAGCACTAATACCTGAGATGAAGAAGACTTGAGAAGTAACAGTTTGTGAACATCCTGTTAGACTTGAGATTTCCATCTTCTCCTCTGCTCCATCCTAAAGTTATTGCTGGTGCTTTTGTAACCCTTATTCATAAGTCGTCGCCTCCCCTTAGGTCTTGGAAGAGTGGGTGCCTGGTTTATCTCGCTCACTCTATTCTTAGAGTCTAGACCACGGAAGGAGCTCAGTAAACACTTGAAAATTCCTTTTAATCTGGTTAGGTAGGTCTCAAAGCTAAGTGACATCAAAATCTGGCCAGCTCATTTACCGTTTAAAAACAGCCCTCACCTTAACCCATCCCTGCCAAGCTCTGCTTTTTGTGGACTGGGCTGCACTTAGGAACCGGAGGACCAGCACTGCAGATAGCTGGGGACTTGCAGGCTACTCCAGCAGTTTAGCTCTGTGTTCACACAAGTGTTTGTTTTAGAAATCACAGTTCAGTGGTATCCCCAAAAGAGTCGATACCTGTAACCCTAGCTCTGGAAGCCCCTGAGGTGGAAAGACCATGAATTAAAAGCTGCCCTGGATTACATACATGCATGCATACAAATATACACATATACATACATATGATGATATTCTTCAATGCTGTGAAGTTACAGCATATCGTTTAAAAGCTTTTGAGAGAAAACCAGGGAAGGAATCCTGAAGTCTCTCCTTGACTTACAGACGGCCCTTAGAGAGCAGAAGAGGGCCATTTAGAAGGGGCTGACGTGTGAAGAAAACTGTCTGCCTAAGTGCTTGACTATTCTAGATGTCCTTGTGTATATAGGTCTGTGAAATTCTCACGATGGGGGCAGCAAACGTATTTTTGTTTGCACAACATTCATTCCTTTCCTGGGAAGGACACCCCAAGATCCTTTAAGGAACCCCCCTTTCCACACCATTGCTATGATGCTGGCATCCTGCCCTTTCCTGTGACAGGGATAGGTCCCAAGCTGGACCAACCAGATGTTCCCTCCCTGGCATGGGAGTGTGAGGCAGAGTGACACAAAGACTTACCAAGATCAGAGTCCTGCTCGGGGAGGTCCCTGTAGAGAATCTGAATAGATAAGACTTCAAAGATCATCAGGAACTGGCTTGGCACCCTGTCCTTCCCAGGCCAGATAATTCACTTGTTCCTTCAGAGAAAGCTGTGAGTCTTACTCCTGCAGGGAATTCCTGTCTTCCTTAAAGTGGCCTTGGTTACTTGTCCTATAAGCTGTGACCTGATGATACAAATCTCTACAATTAGAAGTAGAGATGTCATAAGAAGTCCTTCCTGGGAGCAGTAACACCTTAAGTTTCACTGAAGTGCAAATGTCTGCTATCAGGCAGAGAGTGACAGCTCTAGGGACTGCCATCAGTCACACCCCTAAAGAGGGAAGGGAAAGAAGGGCCGGGGTGTAACCCTTGAATCCCATTTCACAACTGCCCTGTGTTTATGCCTAAGATAGGTACCTCCCTGGAAACTCTCTCAACTCTTACAGTTTCTACGCAGCTGTCTCAATGACTGAATCTCTACCTTCAGACTGAGCGTTCAGAGTGAACTTTTCCAAAGCAGGGCATGATTACTAGGACACATAAACCTAAGACATCAATCTGTGAACATGAAAACTCATAACATCAAATTTAGTTCTCGCTTCCTTTTGTGGTCCCCAGGGGAACAAAGAACATCCTGTCCTTCTAGTCACTTGGCTAAAGCCTACTCCTTTGCTGACCTTCCTCCCTCATATTTTTAAAGACTCTAAGACTCTAAGAAATTAATAACTCCTGTCTTACGAGCGAGAGAGCGAGGCAAGTTTCTCACCATCTCACTTCTCAGGATAACTGAAATAGGATGCTGAACAGAGCTGACAGCATCCTGGGTGTAAGCCACACCCAGGGAGAGATAACAAGCCTGTTACAGTTTAACAGGCGTCATAAAAATGAATGCTAATCACTCGCAGATTGCGCACAGCACTGACAGAGATCAACTGGTAAAGCCGGTCTAATGAACTTTTTACTTTATATTTTTAACAGCGGTTGCTAGCTGTGGAGACTAAACATGACAATAATCTCCAGACACAAAACTAGGTGGGTTCTGTATGGCCAGTCGCCTCATTTAGAACGCCAGCGATCCACTGAGACGGGGTACTGTTGCTAGTCTTTGCTGCGGACCTGCCCTGGACGACAGGAGCTATTGCAAGCTCTTTATTTTATTACTCACTGAACCCTGAGCCTTCCATCAGGAATTACCCTGCTATACCCACTTAGACACAAAGCAATGGAGGCCTGGAGTGGTTTGCCTGAGATCAAAGAGTCAGGGAATAACAGATGTTGGATTTTGAATTCCTGAAACACAGTGGCTCCAGAAGGCCGCATTTCAAGCCCTTTCATTCCGCTGTCTGACTGAGTGAGTCAGAACCTGGCTGGCCCTCCCATCTACCTTTACTCAAGGTTCTCTCTATTTAAAGCTACAATTAAAAAAAATAAAAACACTCCCTGAACTAGGTAATCAAAATAAATAGACTTTCTGAGATTCAGGTTGCTTGGATGTTAATCGTTAACTTAATGGTAAAGCTTTAACAACCACTTTTACAGCAATGTGCTCAGCCGGTTTTACATTAAATTGATCAGTAAGAACTTAAGTATCTAATACGTCAGGCTCCAGACACAAGAGCAAGGCCCTCAGCTTTCGAATTTGGTT
>JAQHUG010000013.1:9624405-9636194 GCA_028555095.1 Dicrostonyx torquatus | reverse complement strand
CAAAGCGAATTAGAAAAAGCCCAGGTTTAGTGGATACTAACACTCCCAGGTGTCCTTCTAGGCCCTCAGAGAGATGGGGATGGAAGGCTGAGAAACCACGTGTTTGTTGTCTGGGGGGCAGTTTAAATAGCCCGTGGGAGTAGTCTTGAGCATGTCTGGGGAGGGGTTATCATTTGGCGGGCTTTCTCGGAGGTGGAGTCTGAACTGAGTCAAGTCCCAGAGGAGGGGGCTTGGAATGGAACTTTCCACCCAAACATTCCAGACTTTTCGGGTATATGGATGCCAGGGGCTGGGGTCAAGCCTTAACCCAAACACTCCAGACTCTTTGGGTATATGAATGTCAGGGCCTGGGGTGATGCTTCCAAGCAAACACCCCAGACTCTTTCGCTATAGGATGCCAGGGGCTGAGGTGACACTTTCACCCAAATAATGGATCACACATCCTCTATATCTTTATCTCTCTAGTTGTTACATTAAGATTTTTTTATTTTTGTTTGGTAGGTGTGTTTACCTGCATGCACATTTGTGCTCTCCCTCATGGTTATTACCTGAAGAGGCCAGAAGATGGCGTCAGATCCCCTGGAACTAGAGTTACTGGCAACTGTGACCTGATAGGAGGTGCTGAAAACCCAAGTCCAGTTCTCTGCAAGTGTTCTTAGCTGCTGAACCATCTCTCCAGGCCTCATCTGCTACATTTTGTTTACACATTTATTCCCTTGGCCAGTGTTAGGTTTCTTCCAGCCCTTTGGCTGTAGCAAATCATGCTGTTATGGGCATGCATATGCAAGCAATTCTTCAAAACTCCATTTTCAACCCATTTGGGTAGTCTCCAGAAGTGGAATTGCTGAATCATAGGGTACTTTTTTGGTTTGTTTTTTAACCTTGTGAGTTGCCGCCATGATCTTCCGGGGCTTTTCAATTGTGCTGTTATGTTCTGTTAGAAAGAAAGCAAAACAGCAGTTGATTCTCAATACATAAAGCAAACAAAGCCCAGGGAGGCACCCTCGTCACTGGTGTAACCAAGGGGCTCAAAGGACTACGTAAAACCCAAAGCAAACGTAGGAACAGCCTTCGGGCGGTTTTCCTGAGAAGAGAAGAAGGAAAAGCAATTACTGACTAAGCTGCGCAAAGAACTAAGTGTTTTCTACTGGGGAATATTTATCTGTTTGGTGGGGTTGCAAGTTGTGGGGAGTGTCCTCATTAGGAAGCAGCTGATGATTCCAGGAGAACTTGGAAGAATCACCATGGTGACGGAGAATGACCCATTTTTAAAGTCTAAGGCCTATTGTGAGCGGAACTTGAAAAGAGTCTTCTAGTGGAGCCTTTCTTTCATTTTTGTGTTGGACATCAGCTAGGAAATAAACAGCATCGTTGCTATCCGAACTCCTCCTGAAGCCTGGTGGAGCCGGGAGGACCCCAAGTTGCCTTCAGTGTTCGTTCAGTCTTGGCTTGGTGCCTCCCTCCCTAGCTGTGTGACTGAGGTTAAGTCAGCCCGCTTAACCTCTTCGGTCTCAGAGGGCTGACTCGGAGTCCGCCAAGTGTTTTTCATGGGTGGAGTACTTGTCTATGGTTCTTCTGGGCACTTTTTGCTTAGTATTTATTTTCTCCGGAACTTGGCTCTCAGGCAAGCTCGTCTAATAGGACCCAGCGGAGACGGAGAAAACGAGTCAAAGGGTGCCAGTGGGGGAACAAATTAGCAAGGGTCATTGTCACAAGTCCTTCCACTGCTTAGCTTGACCTCAGCCTGCAAGGAGGTGAGCTGACCCCGCTCTATTCGAACACCCTTCAGTCATGGGCTCAGACTGTCTCTCTCCATTTATTTTTATTTTGTCAATTTTTTTCTCCTCCACTTACCCATTTCCAGTTGTTCCACTTGATGCTATAAATAATTCATCTTATTTTATGCTATCGACAGCCCAATGAGTGGGATCATACTGAATCTCCTACTGGCACATGGGGAAACTGATGTCTAGGAAGGGTAAGGAGTTGATGTAGAATACAACCCCAATTAGATACAGAATCACCCTTAAATAGTGTGCCCACCAATTAAGAAAACTTGTTGGTGAGGCCTGGTGGCCCTGGCCTTCAATTCTCAATGTTCATGGGGTTCACACAGGAGGATTGTAAGTTTCAGGCCTGCCTGGGTAAATTAGTGGGACATGGTCTCCAAATGAAAATGAAAAAGAGGACTAAGGCTAGATCTCAACTGGAGAGCACTTGCTTAGCAAGCACAAGGTCCTGGGTTCAATCCCTGGTACTGCACACACATACACACACACACTATACATACATATAGTATACACACACACATAAATGTGTACAAGTGGTCTGTAAGTGCTTCTGAATTGTCTGTAAGATACTGCCCCTCATTATCCAAAGAAATGCTAACACACCTATCTACTCTTGAAGCCTTTCCTGGATTCTTTGCAGGGCTTGAGTCGATTTTGAAAAACTGGGATCTTTTGTCTCTTTGGGTTTCCTTTCTCTCTGCTGCATTTCTCTTGCCAAACAGAGCTGTAATTGTCAGCTCATGCCTTGACTGTTTTGCTTGCCGGTGACATAACTGGAATGATACTAACCAGCGTTTCCTCCCTGTGGACAGAACACCTTTCTGTTCACATTTGCTCTTCCTGCCTGTCACTGGCAAGCAGATGACTGCAGCCGGACAGAGTGTGCTCCTGACTTCCCGTTTCTGCCCTGGATGGACGACTAGTGCAGGTGTTTATAATGCAGTGGAGTGTGTGCCTCTGTTAAGGGAAGTGCAGGCAAATCGACAGCTAGCTAACGTGGCTGCTGGTCCTGGTGCCTCAGCACAACTCTGATGGTAACAGGACAGTGTTAGTGTTGATTGCATATTTTTTTGTGAATCCTGGTGGGAGGGTAGCGTCATTCTTAAGAGAGATGCAGCTAGAAAAGGCTAAAGGTTCTTTCCATAGTAATAATAATAATGCACATTATTACACTAAGGCTAAGGGCTTGGTCACCAAGGAAGGCTCTTTCCATAGAGGAAGGTCAGACCATAATGAGAGAGATCAAAGTGTGAATTAATAATAATAATGTTGATTATTACACTAATGCTAATACTACCAAGACAGTCAATTAGGTGGGAAGATGGCTCAGCTGATAGAAGCACTTCTATGCAACCCTGAGGATGTGAGTTCAAATCCCCAGAACCCAAATAAAAAGCCAGGCATGGTTGAACACCTGTAAGCCCAGAGCTTTGGAGAGATGGAGAGAGGAGGATGGCTGGGGCTTGCCGACTGCTGGCCGGTGTCTAAGTATGGTGAGAAACTATGCTAAGGGAATAAGGCAGAGACTCATAGAAGGAGATACCTGATGTCCTCCTGGGACATCCATGCCCAGGCTTACACACCTACCCACCTACGTACATATATGCTATACACATACACCATGCTCAAGCATGTACTCATACATGAAAAATAATGCTGGAGTGTAGCATGTGGGCTGGCTTGTTGGGGTTTCTGTCCCGCCTGGTACCCCTCAGCCGGCAAGCCCCAAAGAAAATCACACAGAGGTCTCCATAAAATTATAAACTGATTGGCCCATTAGCTCAGGCTTCTTACTAGCTCTTGTAACTTATATTAACCCATTGTTCTTATATATGTTAGCCACATGGCTTGGTACCTTTCTTGTCACATGTTGCCTCTTTGGTGGTCTGCGCAGGAATGCCCAGGGAGTGTCCTGCTTCCCAGAATTCTCCTGTTCTCACCTCTACTTCCTGTCTGGTTTTCCCACCTATACTCCCTGCCTGGCCAATCAGCGTTTATTTAAAACATGATTGACAGAATACAGACAATTCTCCCGCACCACTGGAGCCAGGTGGTAGTGGCACACACCTTTAATCCCAGCTTGCAGGAGGCAGAGGGAGGCAGATCTCTGTGAGTTTGAGACCAGCCTGGTTTACAGAGTGAGTTCCAGGACAGCCAGAGCAGTTATACAGAGAAACCTCTCTTGAAAAAACAAAAAACATTAAAAAGAAAATGCTAGTCTATATTGAGGGTTTATCATGTGCCAGATTCTAGGTTTTATTATTTTATATGTATTATCTTATTTAATCTCAACAACTTCAGATAAGTGCTTTTTTTTTTTTTTGGTTTTTTTCGAGACAGGGTTCGAGACAGGGTTTCTCTGTAGCTTTGGAGCCTGTCCTGCCCTGGAACTAGCTCTTGTAGACCAGGCTGTCTTGTAGACAGAGATCCGCCTGCCTCTGCCTCCAGAGTGCTGGGATTAAAGGCGTGCACCACCACCACCCGGCCAGATAAGTGTTATTATGGTACTATTTTTATGTTATTATCAGCATTTAGACAGATAATATTCACTCATCAATTATAATAATATGAACTATGGATGATAATTTAATCAGGATATTTTCATCGACAGTTTATAGTGAGGGGGGAATTGAGACATGGAGAGGTTAAGTAACTTACTTGTGGACACATCATCAACAATGATTCGCTATATTTAATTAATTTTTTTAATCATTCTGGAAATCAAATCCAGGGCCTTATGTGTGCAGACAAGTAAGTGTTCTACCACTGAGCTCCGTGCCTACCTCTGGCCTATGCCTTTAACTCCACACTCACCAGTCCTGGACTTGAACCCAGTTGGAAAAATGCATTTGAAGGGAGTGGTGGGGAGAGGGATTGTGTGGAGAGGGATTGTGTGACGGTCCCTCCCAGGTCTTGTGCAATGGTTCGGAACTTAAGCCAAACAGACAGAAAGAACACATTAGGGTGGTCCCTCTGGGTAGATCCCAGCACAGGAGATAGGAGCAAAACGGCCCAAAATGTCCTATGATGGCCACACCCTGTCTCTGGCATCTCTTCACTATCTCTTAATTTTCCGGCCGTGGTATTGCATAAAACAGCCAGAAATAATTTTCTGCTTAAAACAATTAGTCATATTTTCGATTGAATCCGTTTGACAGAGGAAATACCCTCTCTTAAGTGATCTGTCAGTGGCGGCCTTGCAGAGACACCCTTGCATGCAAGGAATCAAATGCTTCTCCAAAGACAGGGACCCCTAACCCGACCAGCTCTTGCTCTTCAATCACGAACCCTCAGCACAGAGTTCACTCAGAGTTCCACCGCGGCGTTTCAATGCAGTTTTTATGAAGTGTCTTTTATTTTGTGCTTTGTTACTCTGTAACAAATGAGTCATTGATTTTCAAAAAATTTTAAACGTATCCAGAACATTTTCTTTTCTTTTTGTTATTTGCTTTGAACAGCCACTCCGAAGCCAAAAGCCAGTAACCCCGAGCGCTCCGGCCTGGTTATTCTTTCTCTGTTAGGATCCCTGTGGCTCCTTCGAAGAGCCTAAGCCACGCAGTCAGCCAAGGTGCTGACCCACCGGCATGGCGACATTTACCAGTCTTTCCAAAACACTGCCCAACAATTATTTCTGAAGACGTTCCGGGAAGGCCTGGAAACAACAGTAATGAAAAAGGAACTTTAGGGACAATCCCGGTTCTCCTTGTGATTTATGAGATGCCTTGGAAATCTTTCCATGTGAGTTTAAACAAGGGAAACAGACCCGAGCCTCCATTAAGCCGTGGCTGGGTCCAACACCACCCCTTGCCCCGTACCCCACCCGCCACGTCGTAGTCAAAAACAAATTCACTTGATGCCAAACTGCTTTCTGACATCCAGGCCAACGAGACCAAGGGTAAGAGCAAGAATTCATCAGGGGTTCACAAGCTTCCAACAAACTAAAAAATAAACAACCTGTGTAAGAATGGAAAAAGCAATGGGGGGTCGGGGGGAAGTGCTGTTGGTTAGAGCGCCCCCATGTGTCTCAACACCTCAGCATCACTTCAGGACTCTCAAAGGGCAAAGAGTACGTTTCTTTTTCTAACTCTGTTCGAATGCCAGCCGGGAGACGTCTCTTCCTTCACATTTATTTTTAGAGACAGACATGAAGCGCCTTCTTTATTTTTAAAAGGATTCTATTATATTCATTTATTTAGCGTGTATCTGTGTGGGTACCTGTGGAGGCCAGAGGACAAGCTTGCAGGACTTGGTTCTCTCCTGCCATCGTGTGGGTTCTGGGGATGGAATTTAGGTCTTCAGGCTTGGCGACACATGCCTTTTCCCCCTGAAGCACGACATTGGCCCAGGCTCCTTCTTCTTACAGTGGGTGTGATTAAATTTTATAAGAAGCTGCAAACACAAAATATCTCATTTCTAGAGTCTCCCGGTAGGCAGGCTCAATAGAGGCTTGCCTATTGAGAGTCAAGTGTCTTGCCCAAACTGAAAATAGCACAAATGCCCATCAAGGAGTGAGTTAAAAAAAAAATGATGGTGCATTTATGCAGTAGATACCAGTTAGTAAAACAAAACAAAACAAAACAAAACAAAACAAAAAAACCAAAAAACTCTTGTCACTGACAACAAGCTGCAAATGATGAGATTCATATATGTGAAATTCTGCAATGCAGTTGCTGGATCATTGCCAACCAAGGACTCTGGGACAAGGGACTGGCTACACAGGAAGCTAGGACCTACAGACGCCCTGTATCTTACCCAATGCCCAGTACCTGACTACGTATAGTATGCAAAACTCATAAAACTAGCATGATACTAAGTAAGTCTGCCTTTGAAGACTCACGAAGGGGCTAGGTAGATGGCTCAGAGGTTAAGAGCATTGACTGCTTTTGCTAAGGACATGGGTTTAATTCCTAGCACTCACACGGCAGGTCAAATCATCCGTAGCTCGAGTCCCATGGGATACACTCTCTTATGACCTCTGGGTCCCAGGAATGCCTGTGATATACAGACATGCATGCAAGCAAAACAACCATATACATATAATAAAAGAAAATACATCACTTTTTAAAATTATGGAATTTTATGTTTCAAAAAGGTGAGGTTTACTATATAAAATTACCCCTCAATAAGCTTTGTAAAAAATTTTCAAACTCATGAAACCATGAAACCCTCCAGATTACCTTCCTGGCCTCCTTTTCATCTCCCATCTGAAACAGACACCCGGTGAACTCTCAGAGAGTTTGCAAGATCAGCTCAATACAAGGCCCCAGGGGAGAGGGGGGTGGCAGACTGCATTCCAAACAGCCTGCTCCGCCTCTGCCCTTCTGGGACAGGGACACAGAGCCTCTGTGGTATTTGGATAGTGAAAAGGACAACATCAAAGTTCCAAGCCAGTCCTGACCCTTCCTCTTGTAATCACGAGCCCTGCCCTTGAGTCTGGCCATGGGTTCTGGACCCTGAGAAGTCACACTGTCTTTGTGCAAGAGAGTGACCCCCCCCCTGGGCAGAGCCTGTACTTTGTACAGCCCATTTAGGAACTTCTGGTCTGCTTCTCTGCCCCTGGCAGAATCGGAGGATGGATCCTGGCAAACAGCTTTGGTTCCCACAACGCTTAATACATTCTTCCTTGTTCCTAATGCTAGTGACCTTCAAACAATGATCCAGGCCAGTGGTTCTTAACTTCTGGAGTCACCTGAAGAGTGCGTTTCTAAATGACTGTTCCCAGTGCCCACTGGCACCCTGCGATTCTAGCAGGAGTGGTCTTCGAACCCTGCACCTTAGGTACACACTTTAAGAAATGATGACTTAGTGAAGTATTTTCCGTACAAATATACAGACTTGAGTTCACATCCCAGGTACCCATGTAAAAGGCCAGGTGTATGTATGTGTCTTCTGGGGCAACCATGGTTTCGGGTGTGCTCTTCCCTGGAAGGCTATTTCCCCCACTCTCAGCATTTCTTAGTTCTTTGTGTAGCTGAGACCTCATGAACCATACTCCGTCCATGCAAGCATGTCTATTGGCTGGTATTGTCCTTGTTCAGTTCATGTTTAAGAAGCCCGAGCAGGTTGTATGTATATATAGGGGTATTAAAGGAACACACAGGCACACGTGTGCATGCTCGTATGTAGCAACAATTAATGAAAAAAGAGGACATGAGTTTGTAAGGGTCCAAGAAGGGTCTGAATTGAAGGGAGGAAAAGGAAGGAGGGAATTATGTAATAATTATAGTCCCCCACATAGAAGACACTATTAAAAAACACACACACACACACCAAAAAACAAACAAACAAAAAAGAAACAACAGGTATAGTGCTGTGTGGTAGTATCACCACTCTGGAGACAGAGGCAGGAGAATCTCCATGAGTTCTGGGTCAACTTAGTCCACATAGTAAGTTCCAGGCCAGTCAGAGCTGCACAGTGAGATACTCTCTTTAAAAAAAGGAAGGAAAGAAAAAAAAAAAGAAGGAAAGGAAATCATCTTTTCTGGTGTTTTTGAGAGACTGCATCAGGCGTCTGGAATCCTAATGTGGGGAGGTGGAGATAGGATCCTGAGGTCTTGCAGGCCAGCTATTCTAGACGAAACAGCGAGGCCCAGGTTTAGTGACAGATCCTGTCTCCAAAAATAAAGTGGAAAACTGATTGAGGAAGACTCCTGGCCTCTAATGTTGGCCTCTGAGCGTGTGTTTCACATCACAGATACACAATCTAAGGACAAGAAAATGTCAGTTGATTCCTTAGAAGCATCTGACCCACCAAGCAGTCGAGTAGCACAGTGATTAAGAGTGGGGCTCCTAGGTTCGGAGTTCACCCCCCCCATCTTATCCTGAGGTCTTAGCCAACTCCCATAATCTCTCTGCAGGGCTTGTATTCGAGGAAGTACGATCAGATGAGCTAACCTTAGAGAGCACTTACAGCAAGCACTGGTGAGCATTAGATAAACATCATTATCATCCTGCCTGGATCAACAAAGGCTGAAGTGAATGTCGCAAAGAAAGTCACTTCAAAGAGCTTTTCACTCAAAGCTTAGACATCTCTGAAGGCTTGACGTGGCGGAGGGAAATAGAACCACTTTATGCATGCCAGCCTTCCTACATTTCAAATATCTTTTGTTCTTTTACATGTTAAGATAAAACTGGAAAAAAATATATATATATAAAAGCTGGGCTTAACTGTACCCCATTTTGATTGATGAATGAGCCTATGACATATATAAGCCAGATCATCTTTATAAACTACCTTAATCTTTGGTGAAACTTCAACAAAGCTACAAACCAGAGTCACATGGACAGCTTTTGCACAGTGCACCCTGAGTCACATGGACAGCTTTTGCACAGTGCACCCTGAGTCACATGGACAGCTTTTGCACAGTGCACCCTGAGTCACATGGACAGCTTTTGCACAGTGCACCCTGGCTCGGTAGAGATTAGGGTGAGGCCAGAGCATCTGAATTTGTTTGAAGTTCCCTCCTTGCTTTAGCTGGACATTCTAGGGAGAGAGGTGCCCCACCTGGATGAAAGCTGGCATTGCTTGTTTGCTTAAAAGATGCATAGAACCAGTTGGGCGCAGTGATGAGTGCTTGTGATCTCAGCCATTCAGGAGGCTGAGGCAGAAAAGCTGGTTTAGCAGCCTGAGCAACATATTGAAACTGTGTCTTCAAGAAGATACAAAAACCACCCACCCACCCAAC
The DNA here is from genome assembly GCA_028555095.1 of Dicrostonyx torquatus. Classification (NCBI taxonomy): domain Eukaryota; kingdom Metazoa; phylum Chordata; class Mammalia; order Rodentia; family Cricetidae; genus Dicrostonyx; species Dicrostonyx torquatus. The sequence goes on along the minus strand of JAQHUG010000013.1, from coordinate 9,626,719 downwards.
CAACCAACCAACGACAACAAAAAAGCAAAAAACAAAGCAAAATAAAAAAAAAAACTTCTTAAGAACCCGGGGACCAAACAAGTTAAATAACTTGGCCAGATTTCATTTAGCAAATCACTTGCAGAGGCACACATTGGAATTTTGTTGGTATAGTCAGAAAAAAACAAACAATTTTTTTTTAAAAAAAAGCCAGATTGGTTTCTGTAGTGAACACACATAGACTTCTTTTCTTGTCATCATTCCTTAAAAAATACAGGAGACTTAGCTACTTATACCGTATTTTCGCTCCTTATATTATATTAGGTGTAATAGGTAATGTGAAGATGATTTAAAGTATACAGAAGTGTAGTTCGTATGGAAACATTACCTGATTGTATACACAAGGCTTGAACACCTGCAGACTTTGGTACCCAGAAGGCATCTCTTGTTGATGGCAAGGAAATGCTCTAATTACAAGGGTAGTATTCTTTCCATTATAGTTTATATACTGTACATTACTTGTATAGGCCGAGGTAGATTCTGTGGCTTTCCCCCTCTTATTTGTTTATGAAACAACGGTATGATTGAAGACAGGAACGCTAGATTGGAACTGCTGGTTTGAGATTCTGAATTCTTTTCAGATTCTATCCTTTATCTTCCTGTCCACATACCTCTGCTTACTGATTATTGCCACTAAGCCCCTGGCAGTGTAAAGGGGAGTTTCTCCTACGGACCCTGGACCAGATCCCTCAGGAAAAGATGATCATATATTTGAGGATTTGTCCTTCTCAATTCTTAGAGCTTTCAAGAAACTTCAAGAACCTTCAAGAGCCTTCAAGGACCACAGTTTCATAATGAACAAATCCAGGGTAAACTGGCACGTAAAACTAGGAAAATAAGGGTCCCAGTAGACCGTGACCTTAGCTAAGAACATTATCCTGGGAATCAGCCACAATTCACGGAGACACGAAGAAGAGGAACATCCAAAAGGCCATTCTAGGGACTCTCAGGCAGTGACATTTAGGTGGCCTCTGGGTTGAAATTCCTGTGGCTTCCCTTTTCATCTTAAAATATGTGTAACCTATGAAGTCCCTTAGGATCCATTTTCCTTAATGTATTATTGGAGAAGAAAATCTGTCAAATTAAAGTCTGCCACGGATGGAGGGGGTGGGACAGTGGCTAGGGCTCACAAGATATTACTCTGTTGAATTTGAGCCAGGGAGGCAAATTAGGGCAGTATCATTTCACATGCAAAATGGTCTGGCAGGCTGGAATTCCTGCCTGAGGGCCTTCACACACCACCAACCTCTAGCTCATAAAACAACCCGTTATTTAGTTACTTTTTGGCACCCACTGGCTGCTTCCCTTTCAGATTTCCTGCTGATCATTTTTTCAATATCCCGCCTTTGCATTCTCCTCTGGGTTTTGCAAAAATACTGTTTCTTTTTCTTTTTAAAGCTCCCTTTTAATCAGATAGCTCCTGCTGGCATGAGATGTCAGAGGTATTCCTTTCAGTAGATTCCGGCCCATGCGGCATTACCTTGGCAACAAGATTCAGAGGCAGAGCCCTGGCCTTGAGCTTGTCAGAGTCTCCAGCTAGGAGGACTCAGCACATCTCACTCTCCAGCACAGCAAGTTGTCATGCCAACCATTAACAATAAAACCCATCTCTCTCTTCTAGGGTTTTAATTCAATAACTTTTCAAATTGGTTCCTTCTGTAATTCAATTGGCTTGGAAATGTAATCTATGAGGGCCTGTGCACACATGTGTGTTTTTAGCCAGTTGTTAATGGCTTCCCGCTAAATGGCTGAACATTGGAAAGACAAATGGGGTCAAGAGTTCATCAAGAAGTAAAATAATAATAATAATAACAACAACTACAACAATAACAATAAAAGTAACTCCCAGTCTGACAAAAGGAGCCTGAAATTTTGGAAATCTTGGCCAATCAGTAACTAAACAAGCACTGAAGAGGCGACCTTTGCCCTCAGATGCATGTGCATGACTTCTGTTGGCGCAGCTGCATTGCAAGCTTGATACCTGGTCTCCTCTGCATTGCAAGCTACTGCTGGTCTCCTCTGCATGTTTAGAAATCTTTTAGCAGTTTGGAGTACACAACTAATTTCAAGTTCTTAAAAGTATTCCTATGGTCAAATTCACATTTCATTTTTTTCATAATCAGAAATTTCTGTAGGAATTCATGGTCTTAGAGAGTTTTTTTGATTCCAGTGACCTTCAAACATTGATTGTGTGGAGCCCAGTGTCACTGGGGTGACATCTGTCAGGGTCCAGCCTCAATGGGCTCGGACGTTCCAGGGTAGGGGCCTGTGGATT
>JAQHUG010000013.1:9598898-9610520 GCA_028555095.1 Dicrostonyx torquatus | reverse complement strand
GCAGAAGAGCTAGGTCCCGGTGCCATTATCATTGGTTTCTCAGTCAGTCCCCACTGGCAGTCACATTACAGCTTGGGTCTTTAGACCTGTATCTGCTTTAGTTAAGATTACAAAACCAAACCAAACCTGTGAGAACGGAAGGCTTTATTTGAATTCTGATGATGAAGATTGTCGAGTTATTCCGTGCAGACTGAAGCCACACATTGAAGACTACTCCCTTACCTGAAGACTGTTCTCTGCTCCCTTCTGCCCCACAGACTCTCCCTGTTGTGCTTTGAATGGGAAATGTCCCCAAGAGGCCCGAGCTGGTGGCACTCTTCTGGAAGGTCGTGCCTTTAGGAAGAGGAATTCCTCTGGAGGGAATGGGTCACTATGAGAGGCATGAAGGTTTTGTAGCCTGGCTATGCTTCCTGCCTTCTCTCTGCTTGATGGCTGTGGAGACAATGTGGCCAGCTGCCTGACACCTGCCGCCACGCTGGCCCTGCTGGGATGGACTGGGCCCTGCTAACTATAAGACAAAATAAGCCTTCCCTCTTACACCACCTCTTATCAGGTGGTCATGGCAACCGGAAGAGTAACTAAGACCTCCCCTGACTCTCTGAAGACTCTACCAACTACTCAAGCCTCTCCATGCCACCAACACAGTTGCTACTATTGTCTGATGACTTAGTGTGTGCCATTACTGTGACAAGTCCTGAATACATTTAACTTTTACCCATACATTTACATTTAACTTTTACCCATAATTTCAGGAGGAAATCATCATTTTATAACTTATGAGAGAATATGAGAAATCACGTAAATCAAGGTCTGGGTGGGAGAGATGGCTCAGCGTAAGAGTGTGCACTACCTTCCAGGGTCCTGAGTTCAATTCCTACTGTACCCACATCAGATGGCTCACGATTGCCCATCCTAACTCCAGGTCCATGGGAATCCAACATCTCCGCTTTTGCTGGTGCTTGCACCTATGCGCATACACCCGTAAACAGATGCATGCAAGCATGAAAGCCCAAACCAAAACCAAACAAACTAACCCTAAGATCAAAAGCGAAACACAAAAATCCCAAGGTCATAGGGATAGTGACATTGCTGGGCCATACATCTCAGAGTGCCTCCCTGACCTTAAAATATATTACCTCAAAAATGAAAAACAAAACCAAACCTATTTTTGGCCTGGAGAGATGGCTCAGCGGTTAGGAACACTTGCTATTCTTCAAAGGATCAAGGTGTCCTAGCACCCACATCAGGTGGCCGAAAACCACGTTTAGCTCCAGGGATCTAACACCCTCTTCTGGCCCTCACAGGCACCTGTATACATATAATACATACTCACATAGACAAACACATATACATAAGAAAAGAAAATAAATCTCTAAGAAAATCTTATTCTGTCTTGAATTGCCACAGCGTGCTCATGGTCTTGATACCTTTGAGCCCATCTCCTTGTGAATTCTTTATCTCCTTGTATTTGATGAAGCTTACCCATTATTGCTGTCGCTGTGGTTGGTGTTCCTTTATGGGGTAGGGCAGAGCTTGATGTCACCTCCATGCTGGGTGGATCAGGGACAGAAGCCTGAGAGTCTGGCTTTCCTGCTGCAGATTCAGCAAATAGACATGAGATGCAGCTCTTAAGACAGGGCATTCAGTTCTTTCTTGTTTATCTGAAACTCCAGTTTGACAGGGTGTCCTGTTCTTTATCCACAGTCACAGTCCAGGGACTTAGCAACCAGGAAAGATGAGCACGGCGCAGTGGAGCTAGCTGCAGCTAAGTCCCCGGTGAAGCCATATGGTGGTGATTATCAGTGTAGCTGCAGTCCTGAGCAGGGAGGGCCCAGGCTACTGGGCAACTAGAGAGAGTTTCAAAGACGACAGGAGACACATTGTGTGCAGATATACAAGGACGAGCGGTCCCCTCAAAGGTGGCTAGGCTACTGGAAGAGTCTAGGCTTCTGGGAACAGAGACTGAGCCTGTGGCTTCTCAAAAGTTCTTAGAATGAAAACAAGGGCCCAGGAGAGAGCTGACCAGAGGGAACTGTCTCTGAAGTTGGTTGTGGAAGTGTAGGAAACCTGTATGTATGAACTAACTGTTCACAGCGTTAACCTGCACTGGCTCTCGTAGGCCAATTCCTAGAAGGAATCTACATCCTGTGTCTCCCGGTAGAGGAGTGAACCTAACTTGCAGAGAAGCAGATGAGCTGTGTTGATAAGGTGTGCTGAGAAACAAGGAGTGTTTGAATTTTTGTTGTAGGAAAGAAGAATATAGCCACAGTCTTGAGAGAGGCTCCCTCCTGACCGAGGCATCCGCTCTGTGGTTCTCAAGGTTTCCAGCAGTGAGCATACAGGCCAGAACTTATTCTCACAGTGTTTGCGTGATGATTCTAATCATCTGAGGGAGAAACAGAGGCTTCCCAGGCCATTTACAGCAGGTTACTCAGCTGGCAAACGGGAGGCTGGGATTCAAATTCAGGTAGCTGACAATGAAAGTCTCCTTTTCTTTTTCTTACCCCAGACTGACTTGAGTTACTTTTCTGGCCACATGCTTTGTTTTGTTGGTTTTTTGTTTAGAATTTGAGACAGAGTTTCTGTCGAGCTCTGACTATCCAGGGACTCTATACAGAGATCAGGCTGGCCTCAAACTTGCAGTGATTCTCCTGCCTCTGCCTCCCAAGCTCTGGGATTAAAGATACAGGTCAGCACACCCGGCTCCACCAGACAGTTTTAAAGGAAAAGCTCCTGTTGTCCTCTGTTTTAGGGATAAGGATGATCACTCGCTCTTTCTGTGAGTTGATTCTTTTTGGCCACTAGGCCTTCCTTCCGATGTGTGTGTGTGTGTGTGTGTGTGTGTGTTGGGGGGGGTGCTGCTGAACATTTATACTTCCCCACCCCCACTCTCAGGTCCCCAGTGCTCTATGAGTTGTTCCTTAGCGCTACAGCATCACACAGGCCTCTAAGATGCTCCCGTTCGGTCTGGCTTTTGAGGATCCATCTCCCCTTAGCATTTGGTGTCTCTATCAAAGAAAGAAAGGGGAGGAAAATGTCTATAATTAAAAGAACTTTCCAGGTGCAGGGGACAAAATCCAGATGAATTACAGCCAAGGCCCCCGGCATTTGCCGAAGCTAGAAGCTAGAAGGGGGAGGCGGAAAGCCACCACGAGCTAAAGAGTGAAGTCAAAGGGCTAGAAAAACAACCTGTTTAATTTATTGGCCTCTGTTTTCCCAGCAGCCTCGGGATAGAGCTGTGATTGCCTCCTGCAGGGATTTGTGACCTCATTGTTCCTCCCCCACCCTCCCTGCAGTGACTACAGGGTTTTCCCCCAAGGCTGACATATGGTTTGCAGCAGGAAGTGAGGAACCCCAGCAAGGAGTGGGGCTCAGGTTTCAGACTCTGGGGAGACTCAGGTGAGCTACGAGGAATGGCCTTTGTTGCCTATAAAAATTGAGTTGGAAAGACAGAGTGCAGTGACCTCTTGGTTTGGAGTGAGGTAATTAGTTCTCCAGAAACTCCCACCAGTTTCCTGGGCAACGAAATCAATGTGCCGTTGATAGAAAAACCAGGAATAAGAGATTGGCTAAAATTGCGCATTTTCTGCTTTTTTAAAAAAATTCTCATTTAAATAAAACTCCTTACCAACTGCAATAAAACAATCGCAGGCAACATACACATTAAAAGTGGCCTCTCCTTTTCTAGCCTTTGACTCTCCTTGGCTTTCCATTTACTGCTTTGTAAATATTATTGCTCCTGAGAAGATAAGAGAAAGGTGGGTGAACTCTCCCCTGTGCTAGGGTGTGACCCACAGCTGTGCTGAAGAACATTTGAGACCACACTGGACTGCCTAGGTGAGTTCAAGGCCGACCTGGTCTACGTAGTGAGACTGGTTGATCATACATACACACATACATACATACGCACATACATATACACATACATACATACACACATACATGCACAATACACACATACATACACACATACACACACATACATACATACGCACATACACACATATACACATACACATACATACATACACACATACACACATACATACACACACATACACACATACACACACATACATACACATACATATACACATACACATACATACATACATATATACATACACACATACATACATACACACACATACATACATGCATACATACATACATATATACGACTCCCAGCTGTACACAGTATAGGGAAATTTGGGGCAGTTTTAGGCTAATAACTTTATTCTGAGTGGGTTAACCGTGAAGAAAATGGGGCCCAATTCCCACAAGTAGTGGACTGGGAACCAGAAATTTTTGTTGATGAAAAGCAGTTTGGGTTCAAAAGCCAAAGGCTCAGAAACTGCCTTAGGCTGTCCTGGCTCTGCTGCACTTCCCAAGGAACTGAATGCAGCCCTGCTTTTCCTGTTGTGGAGCACGTGTGTGCACAGGCCAGAGGAAGATGGCCCGTATCCTGGTCTATCACTCTCAAGTCTCTGGTTGAACCTGGAGCCAGGCTGATGGCTAGACACTCTTCCTGTCTCTGCCTACCACAGTCTGGGGTTACAGGTGACCACAGAGCCACACCCGGCTTTTTATGTGAGTTCCGAGGATTTGAACTTCGACCCTCATGCTTGTTTATCAAATGCTCTCACCCCCTGAGCCATCTTCTCAGCCTACAACTTCTGTTAATAATGGCTAAATGCGGAAGGAGCTAAGTGGTGAGATGGTCTCAAAAATCCTGTGTGGTGTGCTTTCTGACTCTACAATAAAGGCCTCTGCCTTAGTGCTCTGACGGGGCAGACGGGAACGCCCTTGCGCAGTCTGGGAATACAAAGTTCAGGGTCAGACCCCCTGGTCCCCTCCTGCTCACCACAAAGCATGTCTCATGGAGTATAAGAGGCCGTTGACTGTGAGATGCGTCACTGACTTCAGTATCAATAAGAAAGACCTAAAGCTGCATGATCAGTTATGACACAATAGCATGCCACCAATAGTTTGGCACAGCCCAGTTTCGGAGATGTTCGAATTTGCCTTCTCTGGTGGCACACATCCGTAGTCCCCATAGAGGCAGGCAGATCTCTGAGTTCTAGGACAGCCAGGGCTATGGAGAGAAACCCTATCCTGGAAAACAACAGCAACGAAAAGATGTTAAGATCTGACAAAACCATTTGTCTTAGCGTTTATAGACTATGGCATCTGTGTAGGAAATCGAATCGCTACCTCAACCTCCTTTTGTTTCATCCTCCTGTTTAAAAACCTGACGATAGGTATGGAACCTGCCTCCTGAAGCTGTCCCGATGAGTCAGCAGCTTGGTTTGTGTAAAATGCGCCAAGCATTTCCCAGCACATGAGTGTTCGATTCTCTACAGACCACTCAAGTCCTCGGGCACTTGCTCAACCGAAGGCTAGAGGTCTTCCTGGTTGTCATTCCGCCAGGGGTGAGAGGGACAGTGCAGCAACACCCACACATTGCCAGGTGTGATTTTAGAGAAATAAATGCAGTCACATGGGGAGGATGGAGTACATTGTCACTTTGTGCCTTCGTCTCTGGCGATGTCCTCAAGCCCGCCCTGGATCTCCACTGAAAGAAAGGTACTAGACTGCTCTGGCAATGGTTCTGTTGCGGAAAGACTTTCTGCATTGACGACACTCTTATGAATCATTTTTGCCAAGTTTTTTTTTGTTGCTCTAAGCACATCCTGGAACCACCCCAGCCATAGGAGAATTCCGACCTCAGAGGGATGCTGGGAGGCAGGGGTGGGGTGGAGGCAAACAAGGCATGCTGTGCATGGCCAGATGGCTCTACACAGCAAACACTGTTATTTCATTCACAGAAAGTCAGAAACTAGCTGAGCCCGCAGTGTCAGGCCCGGGGAATGGGAAAGTGAGCAGCCCCGTCTTGATGAGTAGATGAACATAGGTGCAAATGAGAATTCCTAAAGCAAGCAATTGCTGATAGATGTAGCCAGTGACGGGGAAAAAAACTAGGGCAAGGCTCCGCATCCACATATGCTTTCCAGTCCTTCGGAAATCCTTGAGTTTTGTTGCTGTGCACTTAGCCTTCTGCTATCCCGAACTTCCTCGTGAGGCGATTCAAGAACTAGATACTTGGATGACAAGAATGTCATCTAGCTGGCACTCCCTGAAAGGCGCATAGACGTTTTACAGCCAACCGAATCTGATCAAAAAAGAAACTGTGTGGGAGTTGGCACCCTGAAGCTTTCCAGGCCCAGAGAGAGAGAGAGTTTGAAAAGAGCAGAACTGGAGTTTAGAGGCTCGAGTCTTACTCTCTCCTTTGGGTGGTCCTAGTGATTGTCTCGCTGTTAGATTTCCTCTAGCCATTGTTTGGTTGCTAGATTGCCCGTGTATAGAGCACTTTCAAGCTCCAAGTCTCTGTAAATCAGGAACTTCGCAATCATTTAAATGCCACACAATAGATACTAAGTTTTCTGTCGATCATCTAGGCTGGGCTGAGTTGCTTGGCCACTCTTGTGGAAATGCTGCGGTGAAGACACTTTGTAGATATCGTTCACATTTAAAATGTATTGACTTTAAATAAAGCAGGGGTTTGGTTTTGTTTTTCAGTGGTGTACATGGCCTCACCTCGTTAGCTGAAGTCATTTAGAGCTAAGGCAAAGGTAGCCTAGAGAGGAAGAATTCTGTCTTAACACTTGAGAAATTCTGCTGGAGTTGAAATCCGGTTGGCCAACTTTATAGATTTCAGACTGAAGGCAGAGATGCCATCTCTTACTTGAATTTGCAGGCTGCTGGCCTGCCTTACAAATTTCAGATCTGCTGGCCCTGTAGCCACACATGGAAAGAATGGCTCTATCCCAGAACCGTTTGCCTGATTTACCCTGTGCTCGACCATTCTACCTGACCCTCTCAGATTTTGGCTTGTTTATCTAAACTTGCCTCACCCCTCAGCTCGACGTGTCTGGCTTCAGCCTTGTGTTCTGCTTATAGACGACCTCAGCTTAAACTTTCTTTCCACCCCTGGATGCTGTTTATTTTTCTGAAGAGAACTTCCTCTGGTGGGCCTCCAACCTGAGACCCCATGGATTGACCCAGAGAGACTTGGCACGGTCTGGTGAGCTCCGTACAAGCATAGATTTCTCCATGCTCAGAACCTCTTGTCTTTTTCTACTTTAATCTCTTAGAGCATTCTTGCCCTACATACCCGAGCTCAGAAACCCCATTCTTTACACAGTGTTCTCAGACTTTTACGAAGGGTTAAAAAAAAACAGTTGGATTCATTTCTATCTCCTGCGTGTTGAATTTCTTATTCATGTCTCAGGGGAATTTTGGCTACAGGTGGATTTGTTTGTTAATTAAAAGGGTGTGTGTGTAATTACCTTTTGCTTACTCATAGGGCTATTTTTGAATGTAAGCATAGACTTGTGGTGTGTGTGTGTGTGTGTGTGTGTGTGTGTATGTGTAGTTAATTTCACAGCAAATGTTTGCAAAGCTCTTAGAGATCCGCAAAAGGAAGCTGCTTAGCTCATGCCAAGAATTATTAGAAACACAGGCATTACTATTGTTGGCCTTACTCTAGAAGACTCTTATCACGGAACGAGTGTTTGTCTTTATAAGGGGCACCTCATAGGAAATCTAGAGCACACAAGGACGCCAGTGCATTGCCTGTCTGCCGAAGTCTAAAGGGTTCTATATGTGGTCTCCTAGTCTGTGGTGTGTTTAAGCTATTTGGGTATTTCCTCTCTCCGGCTCTAGTGGAATCAGGCTAAACCTGTGTTATACAACACCACCAGCTCCTGCAGTCATAAGCAACTTCTAAGGAAGAGGCATGGGGTGGGGAGAGGGAGGGAACAAAGCCACCTGGCCTCTGCCAGCCCCTCCATATACACCTCCAGTACACCTGCAGAGAGCTCCCAGGGCTCAGCCTGGAAGAGAGACTGCGTCTTATGTTTCATTGCGCGAGATGACCGTGTCTTTCCAGGGCAGACTGGACTAGAAATCTCTGCCTTTGTTTCCTAGCCAAGTTTTATCCAAGGTCTCCTAGGGCTTTGGGATCACCGAGCAGCTGCTTCACTGAATCTGGGTCTCTTACTCTCACTTCACCTGCTCTGAGAAATCTGATAGACTCAGACAGAGACACAAAACATTTGGAGGCAAGCTGTCAGGCATCCAGGTCTCAAAAAGCTTGTAGGGTTAATTCGGGCGAGTGTCATGTGTTGGTTGCATGCCTCGGTCCGCTTGGCCATGGTCCCTGTCAGACCACTGGGGTATTACATCAAACTGGTTCTATCTCTATGTCTTAATTATAAGGAAACTTTTTTTTTTTACGTTCCCTGCCGTCACTAGAGAGAGAGGGATTATCATGAAGGGCCCTTTCTGATGAGACAGGAGACCCAGTTCACAGTAGTTTAAATGGAGGAGACATGTATTGGATCACCTAACTGAAAAGCTCCAGGCTAGCCTGGCTTTGGGTTTACATGAGGTCACTGGGACTTGGTTTCTCTCCATCTCTTCCCTTTACCTTCTGTTAGGTTGGCTTTATTTTTAGATTCCAGGTGGTGGGCCCTAGCAATTCCAGACTCCCCCTTGTGGTGCAAGATTGCCTTAGAAGTTCCAGACCCCAAGGGGAAGGGCAGGTATGGTTGGAAGCTTTCTGTGAGTGCAAGGAAAACCTGTGATGAGTCAATTTTTAAGGCGGAAAGGTTGTTTTTGGCTCATGGCTGTAGATTTTTCAATAATCCACAGTCTCTTGGCTGTCGTGGGCAATTGATGTGACACAGGTTACCTCCTGGTGGAGACACATGGTGCCGAACCGCCTATTTCTCTGGTGCCAGGCAGGAAAGGGGAAGGGATCAGGGTCTCAATATGTCCTTCAAGGCTCCCAGTGTCCCGTGCTTATACTAGACCCCATCCCCTAAGAGAATCACTACTCCAATAGCATGGGAGGCTGGTTCCTGTAACGCACAGACCTTTGGAGGACAGTCAAGATCCAAACTACAGCCAAGAGGTTGACAATTTTTGTTTTGCGTAAAGGTGCCAAATAGGAAATAGTTTAGGATTTGAAGATCGTATGGCTTCTGTTGCAACTTCTCAGTTCCCCTGTAATAGCGTATAAGCAGCCATAGATCACACCGGAATGAACGAGCATGGCTGCGCTCCAAGACATTTTTATTTACAAAAACCGGCAGTGGGCCAGAAACAGCCTGACCTTTGGAAGTACAGAGCTGTTGTTGGAAAAAGTGTGCTCAGTCAGGGACTAATTTTCTGGCTTCCCTTATAATTGGGAGGGATCACATGGCTGAGTTAATGCCCGTGGGGCTCAAATGGAAGTTATGTGGTCATTTTCTGGGGCAGAAGTTGAAGTCAGCAAACATACCCTTTTACATCTTCCTCGCCTGCTGAAGATGGGCATATATAACATATATAACGACACAGGAAGGGAGTCTTGCTGTGTGGAGATGGGCAACCACACAGCATTTGTATCATACTGTTAGGAACTGGAAAACAGATTTCCAATGTATCTGAGATTAAGACAGCTTGCCTACCTTAAATAATATAGAAACCGGTGTAGGAAAGGGAGTAAGAATGTGTAAAATACCCCCCAAAAAGGGGCATCCAGTTGTACAATGGGAGACAAAAAAAAATCCACAAAAAAAACCAAAACATCAATAACAACAGCAAAACCCCAGAGTAGGCTATAAGGATGGTGTCTCATTAGTACCAAAATACTTCTTAAAACTGTTGACTACTAAACTCTGCAAGTCCAGCGAGACACTTGATGAGACTACAGCACCAGGAGAAGCCCTTAAAAGCGGCAGAATGTCTGTGTGCGTTTGAGTCAAGTCCCTCGCTGCTTATAACAGATTACAAGAAAAACACGATTCTTGGAAATAACTGACAAAATGAAAGGAAACATAGCCTTCCAGTTTGGAAAATCTTGTTGATTCTGGGCCTCAAGTTGGGAATAAGACATGGGCAGACAGAAACATGATACTGCAGTAACTTAGCCCTGCAAAAATCAGAGTAAGGGTAGGGCCTTTCGACCCAAACCAATTGCCCTGAGGGTCTAAAGGCAGCTGCCACTAAGTCCAGAGAAAGATACTGAGACAGGCAGCAGATCCTTGAGACTCCAGAGCTCGCTCTAGGAAAGGACTTCAGGTGTGGCCACTGACATTTGGAATTTACTGGAAGCAAAGAAGTGGGAAAGTTATTGTTACTGAGTAGATGTTACTCCAAAGATCCCAAGCTCAGACGAATAATCTCTGATTGGCCAAGCCTTTATCCTTTGGTCCTAACTTTGTCTGGACGGAAAGTAGGTTATGGAGGCTGGACGGTCTTCGCGGGGGGTTCACTCTAGAAGTGACCCACATGATAACATACCTCTCTTCAGATGCTTCACATGGAAGACTTGTAGTACTATACTGCTCTTGTTTTAGATGTGTGTGTACAGGTGTGTACGTGTGTGTGTGCGCGTGCGTGCGTGTGTATGTGTGTGTGCGTGTGTGTAAGCCAGAGGACAACCTCCAGGTGTCGTTCCTCAGACTCTGCCCACCTTTCCTTTTTGAGACATGGTGTCTCATTGGTCTGAAACTTACTAGATGGGCTAGGCTGGCTGGCAACCAGCCCTAGGGATGTGCCTGTCTCTGCCTCCCTAGTGCTAAGATTACAACCGTATTCCCCCAGGCTAGCTTTCTACTTTTTTTAATGTGGTTCTAGAATTGAACCCGTGTTTTTGTGCTTGCAAGGTGAGCATTTTACTAGCCAAGTCCTCTCTGCAGCTCCCTGTGGTGGTGTCGTTCACAAGTTCATGTGCCCGTCTCTCTGGTATAGTCCGGTAAATCCGTATATCCATGAAACTCTGACTTAACTCAGCAAGTTCACAGGTAATCTTTTATTAACATGGCGTTATTGATCATTCTGTGGCTTATCATTGTGCCAGTTGGATGGTGGCTATTGTATTCAAAGTGGAACATCTCAGCAAAGTGCTTCTCTATGACGCCGAGTAACAGACTGGCATAGGGCGGTGCCGTTGCTCCCTGTACAAAATGGAGTAACTCGGGGCAAGCACAGTTTGCCTCCTATAGTTAGGTGTGGCTCTATGAGTCCGCTTTAGCTAAGAGAATCTGAATGACTATGATAGAAGCTGTTTCTAGGCCAAGAAGCTGGTGTGTTACCCCTTTGTTCCGTGTCTTCTGCTGGCTGGGTATCAAGAAAGATCAAGTCCTAGGGGACAGTGCAGCCCCAACATGAAGGGAATCTGGGCTCTGAGTCATCTCTCAGAGAGAGATTGTCCTCTGACTGATGTGTAAGTAAAACATAAACTATTTTTTAAAAAAAATTATTTAGAAAAATTTATCACTTCTTTAGGAATTTCATACACTATATTTCCATCACATTCCCCCTTTCTCCCCTAACTCCTTACAGATCCACATCCACCACCCTGCTCACCCAATTTCATGTCCTCCTCTCTGTTTTAAAAGCAATTTTAAGATTATTGTATGTGTGTAACTGGAGACTGCACATTCATTTCCCAGTCACCCAGACCCAACCAATCACACAGAAAAAAATCACTGTTTGAGGCGCAATCATATTTCTAGCTAGCTATTACATCTTAAATTAACCCATTTCTATTAATCTGTGTATCACCACGAG
>JAQHUG010000013.1:9527533-9546433 GCA_028555095.1 Dicrostonyx torquatus | reverse complement strand
CCAGAGAAGGCCACACATAGCCTATCTCCCAACTTCAGATTCTCTGCATAGAAGGTCCAGAAGGGTTCCAGGAACAGACTCCTTAGGGAATCGGGGAAGAGAAGGGTTGCGCCTGCTTCAAAGCTCTCCTTCTGTTTAGCGGCAGAACCAGGGCTGGAAATCATCTCCCGACCTCCGCTCTTGCTGTGGTGTGCACCGTCATGTGTTTAAGGATAACCAGGAAGGGACTGTGGGGATTCAGCATCACGAACAGATGGACATGCTCAATTCCCTCTCTTTTTGGCGAAGGCTTTATTCCCCCACTCGAAGGCCTCTTGAGGAGAGGATGAATATTGCAAAGAAGGGTACCCCTTAAAGGGAAGGTGTGGAAGTTTTATTTAAGACACACAAGTTTAATAAGGGCCAAAATACACACACATTACTATACCAGAAAGAGCTCCTCCGAAGAAGCAGGCAGGTGAGTGATCCGCGCAGAGAGCGCTTTCCACGTGGGCCTATCATTTTATACCTCTTGGGACCTGGTGGTCCAGCCCCATTAATTAATTAACAACTAATTAGGGGGTGAAATAATTAGCTAATGGAGGGGCGTGGCTATAAGCTGAAATGGCCAAGACCACTCCCCTTCAGGAAGGGACAGGCAACATACCCCCCCAGCTTTACCCCCCCCCCAGCAGCCTAGGAGGGTCTGTGTGCTCCAGAAAACACGTACTAGTATGTTTGGGAGTCAATCACACTTAGCTCATCAAAACGCTGTTTTCGCAACAGCCATTTGATGTCCAAGAAGCCCTGGGGGCCTCATAAGGTTTAAGAGTTTTTTTTTTTTATTATTTGAACCAGAGAACTGAACTTTGCCAAGAGCAAATGGAACTCAGATATCAAAAGGTCCGAGTTCAGTTTTCACCGAAGACAAAGGGTGAGCAGATTGCGAACCGAGCCAAATGTGCTCCCCCCCCTTAATTTACAGTGCATTGTTTTGGCAGACTCTACCATTCCAAAAGTTGGCTTTCTTCTCCCATTCCTCTCTAGGGTGTAACCATAAGCCTATCTTTTAGTTAAGTTTACAACAACAAAAAAGAGCATATGATGTCAGTTTGTGAGGGCCTTGCTCATCCCAGCTCCTACGACTATCAATTTCACTGGAGCACGTAGAAACGTTTCGAAAAGTTAAAAATCTTCTCAGAAGCTGTATTTTCATTTGCTCTACTGTAAGGATTTCATTTTCAGAGTCCCTTCATGTGGGAGTTTATTGAAGGAATTTGGCTGTAGCCCCCATCAGCACACAGTCAGGAGACTGACCTCTTAGCAACTCGACACCTGGAGAATCATTATCGAGAGTGCAAATCTCTCTCACGTTGCCTTCTAAAGAGAAAGGCAGATGAGGAGTTCTTATATTTTCTTCCTCTTCTCTTCCTCCTTCCTCCTTCTTCCTTCCTCCTTCCTCCTTCCTCCTTCTCCTTCTAATTCTCCTTCTCCTTCTCCTTCTCCTTCTCCTTCTTCGGCATCACTGAACTGGAGTGTGAACTCAGGCCCACCAATGAGATAAATTCCCAAACTTTTACTTTCAAAAAAAAAAAGAAAGAAAAAGAAAAAAGTCTAAGTACATGTGAGCACGTGCATTTGCCACTGGGTGTGCGTCGAGGTCAGAGAACAGCTAAGGGGTCATTTTTTTTTTTTCCCTTCCGTCAGGTTGGGCCTTGGGATCAAACACAAGCGTCTGGCTTTAAAGTAGATTTCTTCACTCTATGAACTCTCTCTCTAGCCAGATATAAGAAAGAAAACAGGGAAAATAGAGACCGCTTCAGTTGCTGTCCCCCCAAGACAAGCTCCGAGACGCTATCGATCATTCTGCGTTGATTCTGAGAAAGCATTAACACGATAGCAGTTTGAATCTAAATCTACAGCTATGTATTATAAAAGCGGGATACTATGTTTTGTAATCTTTTTTAATTTGTTCGTTCACAAGTATTAATAAAGCTGAAACTACTCATGCATAAAATCTAACTGTGCAAGTGATTAGTTAAATGATTCAGTAAGGAGTCTTAATTAAAAGTGACAGAAAACCCATGTCAAAATGACTTAAGATCAAAAGAAAAAATTTTGGCTGACATCTAAAAGGTGAAATGGGAGACGTGGTCCAAGGCCCAGCAAGAAGCAGGGCTCAGGTGCTGTTATGAGGTCTGTTTCTTTCCTCTGTCCTTGCTTCCTTCTGCTGCCTTTGTACCTTTGGAAGGTCGCAGGCAGAGCCAGCAGCTCAGAAGTACAGCCTCTGCTGTTGCCTGGCAGAGGAGAGCAAGGTTCCAGTCCAGCCTTATCATGCAAACCTTACTAGGTTGCCCTGGGCCCTTAGCAATCTCTGCGCCCTTAGCAATCTCTGCGCCTATTATTGTGGGTTCTGGGTCTGCATTACACAGTGCTCCCTGGGATTCAAATATCTCACCTGGACCACACAGACTGAAAACAAGAGGGAGGCAGGGGTGACGGATGGATAGCATGGTTGTGGAGCGAATGCTGGACTGCCAAAACAGCAGTCTACAGCACACACACTTGGAGTTTTAGAACTTGCTTTATGTTAGTTTTCTAGAACTTTTACAACAGACCACCATAAACGGGTGGCTCAAAACCTAGAAACTTATTGTCTCAAAGTTTTGGAATCTGGACGTGTAAGATCAAGGTATCGCCAGGTGGTGGTACACACCTTTAACCTGCCCTTGGGAAGCAGAGGCAGGGGGATACCTGTGAGTTCAAGGTCAGCCTGGTCTACAGAGGGAGTTCCAGGACAGCCACGGCTGCATTGAAAACCTCAGTCTTGAAAAACAAACACAAACACAAACAAACAAGCCAAAAAGATAAAGGTATCTACAGGGTCACTTAATTTTTCTTAGGGAGAATCTGGCCGCACGTCTCTCTCGTTTCTGTGTGGCTCCTGGCAATCTTTGTGCTTGGCTTTCAGAGCATGACTGACTCCCCCTTCATGGTCACATGGCATTCTTCCCCTAGGAACTGCGTGTCCAGATTCCTTTTTTAATCAGTCCTATCAGAGTAGGGACCCGCCTGTTCCGAAAGGATTCATTTTGATTAATCCCAGGCCCAAATAAGATCAGAGGAACCGGAAATAATCTATGATTTTTTTGGGGTGGGGGTGGGCACTCTTCAGTTTACCACGTTCCCACACCCTTATTGTTTCTGCTTGCGTCCGATCTGTACTCAAATGCTCAACCAGTCGCTTCCCTCTTTCCACTGAGTCCACTGAGCAGTTTGGATGAGGTCACTTCAAGGGTCCCTTACTTAGAAACTGTTGGTTTTGTGTGTGGGAGCTAAGAACATCCTACAGCCAGAAAGTACACTGTAATTTTCATCATGTATGAGCTCAAGGACTTCGGGCAATGAACTTGACCGCTGTAAGCCTCAGTCTCTGAAAACAGTAAAAGGAGCACAGATAGTCCTCCTGGTTCACAGGGTTGCCGTGGGCCAGACAGATCGCCATCAGTTCATGGTCGGGTGTCTACCTACAAAGACGCGAGGTCTACAGACCCAAGCCATGCTTAACCCTTCCTGCTCTCACCCTCTGGCAATTATTCTCAGAGTCTTCTTGGGACCCCCCCCAGCCGGGTGGGGCTGTATTTCTCCCCAGGGTGAGGCCCTGTTTCCCCCCACTCCAGCCCCATTAATTAATTGAGGGGTGGCAGCGGGGCGTGGTCACAAGCCAAAATGGTGAAGACCACACCCCTTCACTTCAAGACCACGAAGGTGGCTTTGCTGTCTTACAAACAAGAATTCAAGTCTAGTTCAGGGAATAGTGCTTCTTTCTCTTGCCCCGAAAGCCAACGACATAAATTCTGAGCCAGCTCCTTTCTCCTTGGCAGTATGACTACGAAACTGCTCACCGCCTTGGGATTTCACTTACAGCCCCTACTGGTACCTCTGGTTTCCTCTCTAGCTATTCTTTTGGGTGTGGGCAGGAGCCAGTGACTTTGTTTACAATCTTTTTTTGGCTCCATAAACTTGAGGAAATGAACAGACAGGCTCTACCACATCCATTCTTTTCCGGCTTGTCCAGGTGCTCACTCAGCATGAACGGGAACCTTCAGTAATGGAGGACAGCAGATTCAACACAGGTGTATTAGTACTTGGGGGTACTGATCAGCTTTGGAAAAATGTGGCCAATTTCATTTAGTGCCAAGTGTTATTAGCACTAGGGACGCAACAACGAAGAAGAGAGCCGCTGTCCCTGCTCCTGAGAAGTGTGCAGTCTGGGGACATTCATTTCTACAGAAAACGTCAGAATTTACTCAATGCCAGCTATTGCTCATTTTTAAAGAACAGAAGCAATTTCTGCACTGATGACTATGGCATGTGTATAGAGTAGAGAAAGGGGTCAGAATATACTTTTAAAAGATAAAGTCATGTGAGCCAGGCGGTGGTGGCACACGCCTTTAATCCCAGTACTTGGGAGGCAGAGGCAGGCGGATCTCTGTGAGTTCGAGACCAGCCTGGTCTATAAGAGTTAGTTCCAGGACAGGTTCCAAAGCCACAGAGAAACCGTCTCGAAAAACAACAAAAACAAAACAAAAGGATAAAGTCATGTGAACAATAGCAAAAGCTGTGGGAAAAATAGCAGGCGTTGGGAGAGCGAATGTGTCAGAGTACTTTACAGCTTTCAGTAGGTTTCACTGGGGAGGTGACGCTTGGAGGAAGGGATCCTGACTGCACTCAGCCTTTCCAAGGATGGCGAGGCCAGCAGTGAGCCAGGTGTGAGCTGTGATTTCTTGTTGCTGCGAGAAAAATATTCTGACAAAGAAATCTGAGGGACAGAGGGTTTATCTGGCTTTCAGTTCCAGGTTATAGTTCATCATGGCAGGGATGTCACAGTGGACAGAAGCAAGAGAGCATGGGTGCCATTACATCCATAGTCAAGAGCAGAGAGCTCGTTCCCACCCATTTATATTGTCTGGGATCCCTTGCCTAGAGAGTGGTTCTGCCCACAATTAAGATGGGTCTTCATTTATTAATTAACACATTAATTAACAACTCAAAACAATCCTCATAGACAGGCTTAGAGTTGTTTCTCCCAGGAAATTCTAGAGCATGACAAGTTGACTACAGTAAACACCGCAGGGGACCTCGGGATAGGATCGTTCTGGCTGCTGTGCGGTATCACACAGGTGCACTGGAAGTGACATCATCAGATAGGGGACAGGAAGAGATGATGAAAAGTGGGTGGCTTTGGGATCTAATTTTGAAGCCAGGACCAAGCGGATTTTGGGCAGATGGGACATGGCTGGGTAGAAGGCAGACATCACTTCAAGATTTAACCCTTTGAGGGCATGGAATAGCTACTGATTGAGATGAAAAAGCTCTCTTTGGAGAACACTTTTATGTATGGGGATAGGGGATAGGTTTGGACGCTTTAACGTTGAAGGGCTCAGTAGGTACCCAAGTGAAGCTGTCTGAAAAAAATCATTTGGGTGACATCTCTAGGGTCTCAGCAAGTTATAACCTGATCCAGTGTCTTCAGGACTCTAAAGTAGGTTCTTGCAGAGCTGGCCACGACCCACTCATCTTAGCTGACCTGGAACACACCCGGGAACCACTGCAGCCTCATTAGCGGGAAAACTCTTCTCCTTCCTCGTAGGGGGAGGAATGCGACTCACAGGAGAACGGCGCCCTCTTCCCAACTGGTTGCACAGGACACCACCCTCTCTAAGCAACAGCCTGCAGGGGTTCTGACTTCTGAAATGTGGCCACGCCTCCTCCCGCAAATAGGCGGAGCCTACAGATGGGCGGGGTCCTGCGTGAACACGCCACAGAGGGGGGCGTGGCCTGCCCGGTGCGCGCGCCTGGCCGCCGGTGATCAGCTGGTCTGCGCTCCCCTGACGTGGGCTGGGGCACGTCACCGCCGAATGGCAGCCTCCAGAAAGCCACCGCGAGTAAGGTGAGGGGACTGTGCCGGCTAGCCGGGCGCGCGAGCTGCACACCCGGGAGGGTAGGGAAGAGAGGGCGAGGAGCGGCAGGCCCGCGGCCGTCGGGGGATGGCCAAGACTGGCGGGAGCCTTCCGAACTGGAGCCGGGGATCGATCCGTGCAGCCCGGCTGGACTCAGCTCGCTTCCGGCGGGGCCGCGGGCACCTCCGGGTGGCCGGAGTCAGTCCCGGGACCAGTGTGCAGGAGGAACTGCTTCGCCCGACCAGGGCGGGCCGCGATCTTCACCAACCCCGACCCGGGGGGGGAAGGCCCTGCTGTTGCAGGAAGTTGGTCCCTCTTGAATCCACGCCGGGTACCCAGAGGTGGTTCTGTCCCTGTTCGTATCTTTCCTCCCCAGCAGCAATCTAAAGTTACAATCCTGACCATTCTGATGTCTGCATTTTTACCTCTCGATTCAATCCCTTCGCAGAGACAGGCAGCCTTGGGGTCTTCCCCACACAAATGGTCTCTGGGGCTGTATCAGGAAATAGAATTAGCATAACCTTCCGGAAGATCCCACCAGGAACCTGCTCTGGGTTCTCCTTGGACATAGGAAGTGCGAAGATATTTCTCAACCTCCTCATGCAGAACATCTTTTAGTTTATCCTCCCCCCAACCAGGCACACTTAGCTATTGAAAGTGGAAAATGATAGGAACACAAAGGCCAGAATGAAAACTGGTGATCCACATAGGGTCACCCACCCTCCAAGACCAGCTGAGGCTAGGTGAACTCACGAGACACCGCAGCCTGACTTATTCATGGAATTCTGACCATATTACGCTTGTTTTTTGTGAGTGGACAGATCTCAGTCCACCTTAATCTGGACCTGGTCTTGTGGCAGAACGCTAAGTGCGACCAGAAATTAACATGTGTCCTGTAGGTAACTGCCACATGGATAGGACCTTCTGGAAGTTTTCTGCTGGAAATAAGGTCAGGCAGGTGGATAATGATGTAATACCAGAGGCTGAGAGGAAGCACTGAGGACCAGACCATGGTCATTGCTCAATCCATAGAGTGACAGTGTTGGGGGGTGGCCTTTGAACCTCATTTGGCAGACTGAGAGAAGGAGGCCTTTTGTTCCAGGGTGCTTTCCTGAAGTGGTAGCATCCAGTGCCATCCAGTGTGCAAACGAGGACTCCTTTTAGTTTAGAAGGTAAAACTGAACTCATAGAAGGAGGTAAATAGAGCTGGGCTGGTGTTAGTGAAGCTAAAGTCAGGAGTGCCGACACTGGCGTCACACTTAGCCAGGAGAGCCGGCACTGGTGCAACACTTACCCAGGTAGCCAGGAGAGCCGACACTGGCGTCACACTTAGCCAGGAGAGCCGACACTGGTGCAACACTTACCCAGGTAGCCAGGAGAGCCGACACTGGCGTCACACTTAGCCAGGAGAGCCGACACTGGCGTCACACTTAGCCAGGAGAGCCGGCACTGGCGTCACACTTAGCCAGGAGAGCCGACACTGGTGTCACACTTAGCCAGGAGAGCCGACACTGGTGTCACACTTAGCCAGGAGAGCTGACACTGGTGTCACACTTAGCCAGGAGAGCTGACATTGGTGTCACACTTGTCTTCTCCTTTTCACTTCCAGCTCCAGTTTGCCCAGCTCTTGCCTGGGCTGACTTTTTCCTTATTGAGGGCGATGAGGCTTATAGGCTGACAGTCACGTAGAGGCAGTCTTATTTCGGCATGGTGAGATGATGCCTAGGCCGACCATTACGTAGAGAGCATCTTATTTCGGCATGGTGAGCCGTTTAGGCTGACAGTCATGTAGAGAGAGTCTTATTTCGGCATGGTTAAGCGGGACTCTTAAGTCTTATTCTCCCTGGATTCCCTTGATTTTCACTGTTATCTGAACGAGTCATCATGACCAGAGGATTCTACTAACCAAGGCTGCGTCCAGGATATGGCGCATTAGTGAACTGTTCCAAACGTTGGACCGAAATGGAGAAGGCGGCCCTCAATCAAGAGGGTGGGCGGTGTGTGGCGGAGGACAGCGTTGTCCCATTTGTTTCATATCACTGGGTAAACTGAGCACTTGATTATTTGGCCTCAGCGCCAGCATTAGGGCTGTGTGATTCTTCTCACAGTCTGGGAGTGGAGTTTGGATGCTTCCCTAGAACTCCGTTGGGATTTCTTTTTAGCAAGAGAGGGAGAAAGGGAGGCAAACGTATGGTTTTAAGTGGTCCTGGCCATAGCCGTGTCTACAAAGGTGCAGCAGGGAGTGCTCTGCGCTCTGTTTCCCACTTAAGTCCCTTTTGGCTCATGGTCTGCAGAAGCTCTTCTTAGCCGGCTAGAACACCAAGGAGGGAGGCGTTGAGCGCCTCGCCTCTGATTCTGTACTACTTTGTTGACCAAATAGCTGGTCAGCTTTAGTAGTCTCTGAGTTGTCTAACTGCCACTGATGTTTAGGAGATTTTTACCCCCAAATAATTTTCTTTTAGGTTTACTTTTTTTTTTTTTTTAAATTTTGTGTATGTGTGTGCATGCATGAGTTATGTGTGCAGGAGCCCTTGGAGACCAGGAGAAGGCCCCCGATCCCCTGGAACTGAAATAACAGAGAGTTGTGAGCTGCCTTGTGGGTGTGGAGAACCCAATCCAGGTTCTCTGCAAAGAGCAGCCAGTGGCTCCCCCTCTAATCATGTCCTCAGGACTCCGTCCTCATTTCCCCCAACTTCCCATTCCCTTCAACCCTTGGCAACTCAAAGTTTACTTTGTCTTTGTAGGTTGCCCCTTCTGTCATTCATATAAATAGAGTCATACACTTATTTTTTTTTTTTTTTAGGTATCTGTGACAGCTTTTCCCTTAGCATAATTTTGTCTTCATTTTCTTTTTTTTCAACGCATTGGGGGTTGAGTCCAGTGTCTTATGTATACTGCATGCAGGACCAGTGAGCTATACATGTAGTTCTGTGAACAAGTTTTTATGATGCTGTGTTTTCAGTTTGCTTGAGCATATGCCTACTAGTGGAATTGCATGGGTTGGATAACCATATTTAATTTTTAATTTTTTTCTTTACTTTTTTTTTTCCTGAGACAGTTTTTTTTTTCTTTCTTTCTGTGTAGCTCTGGCTGTTCTGGAACTCACTCTGTAGTCCAGGCTGGCCTTGAACCCACAGAGATCCAGCTGCCTCTGCCTCCTGAGTGCTGAGATCAAAGGCATGTGCCACCATCGTCCAGTTCATATTTAATTTTAAAAGGAGCTAGCAAATTGTTTCCAAAGCCACAGCACCAGTTTCCATGTCCACTAGTGATGCCCAGTGGGTCGGGCTCTCTACATCCACACCCATACTTGTTCTTGTTGGTGTTTCTTAGTGGCCCGTCCTTTAATCCCATCCCAGCATGCAGGACATGTAGACAGGTGGGTCCTGTGAGTTTGAGATCAGCCTGGTCCATACAGTGAGTTCCAGCCTACCTAGGGAAACCCTGTCTCGGACAAAGTATATTTTATGTGTGTGTTTGCATGTGTGCAAAGTATATTTTGTGTGTGTGTGTGTATCTGAGTGTATGTATGTGCAGGAGCTGGCAGAGACCAAAAGAGGGTGCTGAACCCTCCGGAACTGGAATTACAGGCAGTTGTGAGCCACTGTGGGTGCTGGGACTGAACTTGGGTCCTCTGCAAGAGCAGTAAACACTGCTGAGTCATCTCCAGCCCCGATTCTCACCCACTTGGTGGTGAGAAGTGATATCCTGTGGCCTCTTTTCCCTTTCTCCAGTGCTAGGGGTGAAACCAAGCCCTCAAGCATGCTGGGAGAGCCTCTTGCTTTCCCTGAGCTACAGCCCCACTGTCATTGCTCTGCGGACTTATGATGCTGAATGGTGTTGAACATCGTTTCTTCTCCCTCTCCCCTTGAGTTTTGAGGTTGAGTTGCACGCTCAAGTCTAGGCTTGACTTGAATTCATGGTGGTCCTGTCCCTCAGCCTCCTGCGTGTTGGGATCTCGTGTGTGATCCACCACAGTCAGTAGTGTTGAACATCGTGTGTAGGAAAAGTCGGTTCATATTCTTTGACTTCTCAAATTACGATTATCTTTTTATTGGTGAGTTGAGATAATTGGGGCCCCTTTGTCTAATTTCGGTCCCTTGTATTCCTATATTTTAGGATGTGCTTATCAGCTTATGCTGAGATTTTGATAGAGAATGTTCATTCTTACATTAACATTTTTTTTTTTCTTTTTGAGACAGGGATTCTGCGTGTAGCCCTGATTATCCTGGGACTTGCTGTGTAGACAAGGCTGGCCTCTAACTCACGGAGATTGACTGGGCTCTGTCTCTGAGTGTACCACTACACCCAGCAAGTATTATCTTAATGATAAGTAAGTCTTCAAATCCATAAATCTGTATATTCAGATTTTATTTAACTCATGTCACCAGTCTTTTGTATGTTTTACAGTATACATTGTACACTTCATTTGCTAAGTGTATTAAATATTTTATTGTTTTTGATGCTATTGAACATGGATTTTTCTTTATTTTTTCATGTTGAGAGCAAGGGTATGGAAGTATAATTAATTTTTACATAGTATGTCTTTCGTGAGTTTAGTTACTCTAGTTTTTTTTTTTGTGTGTGTGTGAATTCTTTAGAGTTTTGTCTATTTAAAGCAATGGCACCGCAAATAGAATTTTACTTGTTTTCTGGTCTGGAGACATTTGCAGTGTAGAGAGTAGTAATTTCTATTTTACTTCTTCCTTATCATAGGGCAGAGCGTTCGGTTTGCACACATCTTGTAGTTCTAGCTGTTAGGTTGGGAAATTTTTACTTATTTGTCTGTGTGTGTGCACATACAGAGGTCAGAGGACAACGTGGGGATCCATGTCTGTCCTTCCACTGTGTGAGCCCTGGAGAGCTAGCTGTAGGCTCCTTGACCTGCCGAGCCATCTTGTCTCCAGCTCATGGAATTTCTTTCTCGTTTTATTGGGGGTTGCATTTGTCAGATGATTTTTCCATGTCTTGAGATGTTGATTTTGCTCTTTATTCTATTGATCTGGGGTCTTCCATTACATTTCCTATGTTGGCCAACCTTTTATTTCTGGAATGAAGCCCGTGCTTGCTCTTTTCTGGCAGTTTGTTGGGTCATACACTCTAACATCTATGAGTTCCTTGACATGTTTTACTTTGGACAGCAAATTCAAGCCTCATTCTGTCCTAGTAGAGGCTTCATGGCCTTTGTATTTGCTAGAGTCCCTTTCTGGAATGTTCTTCTTCTAGAACTGCACATGGCTGGCTTTGTCACTTTTTCTTTTTGAACTCATCCTTGACTAAAATGGCGAGTGTTATCAGAAAGACTTCCTGAGCGGTCTCACATGGAAGCGGCCTTCCTCCTACCTCCCTTGCCCGACCTTCCTTTCCCTGCTTTGCAGACCAGCCTCTGTCGCTTTCTCTGCCCTGTCTGTCTCCCTTGCCCCACCTCACAAGTCAGACGTCTCATCCACCACAGGGGCTACACTAACATCTAGGTACTGGAAGGTTCTCAGATGATACCGGAGCGAACGTCATAGAGAAGTCTCAGGTGCTGCAGATTTAGCTTGCCTGGGATGCTGGTGAACTTGCCCGGGAAAGAAGCAGATTCGGATGGAGGCCTTTATGCCTGAGATCCAGGGTCCCCATGGAGGATTTGCCTAAGATAATGTGAAAACTGGCAAACGGTGGCAGTCGTGCTTGTGTGAACCAGGACCTGGTGAGGTGTTCAGTTTGTAGGCCAGGGTATACTCAAACTCTCCCCTCCTGCTTCAGCCTCCTAAGGAGAGCTGGAATCATAGGATCAGGTGGGTACCACACGCCTGGCTGAAGATAAACTTCAGTTCCTTGAGACAGACTCTCACGTATCCCAGGCTGACCTTGAACTAAGTAGTGTAGGGTAACTTTGAAGTTCCAGTTTTGAGCATGTTCTACCCACCGTGCCTGGTTTGTGCAGTGCTGGGGACAGAGCCAGTGACTTCCTGCATGCTTGGCAAGGATTCTGCCAACTGAGCTACATCCCCAGCCCATGAAGGTAAACTCCCCATGAGCCACCAACAGGGAGGGAGAAGCAGCACAGCCAGCAAATGAGAGTCGCTATCCAAGGTGGGAAGTGAGATAAATGCCTGAAAAGATCACGGAAAAGGGGAACGGAGCTAAGTAGAGCCTTGTCCAAGTGAGAAATCGTCATTGAGGGCCTAGTCACGGGAAAGAAATCTTCGTCTACTGTGGGATTAGATGGAATTGTTGGTGAGCACAGGAGGTCAGGCTGCGGTGGGCGTGTTTGACACTGGCAATCTGACATGCCCCATGGGGACGCGCTCCCTGCTCTGGGGTGCACAGAGCAGAGGGTGCGTTATCCGTGACTGGTGTGCCGTCACTGATACCAGGTTAAGAGTTGTGACTCACACGGGAAGACTGCTCAGCGGGCTTTGCCACGTTTCCTGGGGCCAAAGTCTGCAGCACTCTGCTCTTTCTCTTTAAGGGCGAATCACCAGGATTTCCAGCTGAGGAATTTAAGAATAATTGAACCTAACGAGGCAACACCCTCAGGAGACAAGAGTGTGGAAAGAGGTAACAACAATTTTGCTTATAAAGTAGATGGAATATCACAGCGTTTCTGTCCCAGCCTCAGGTTCACTGGGAAGAGAGGTAAAGGGATTTGTCACTGAGTGAGGCTAAGATGAGGGTCTGGAAATTGAAAATCATGGTGTCCTCTGGCTTCCTGGGTGATCAGTTACTGTTTCTGTGTACTTCCCTCTTAAGTTTATCGTACCGTATTTGTTTCTTGTTTATATGTAAGAGTGTACATATCGTGGTACATATATGTAAGAGTGTACATATCGTGGTACATATATGTAAGAGTGTACATATCGTGGTACATATATGTAAGAGTGTACATATCGTGGTACATATATGTAAGAGTGTACATATCGTGGTACATATATGTAAGAGTGTACATATCGTGGTACATATATGGAGGTCGAGGGACGACTAGTGGGATTGATTTTTCTCCTTCTACCATGCGATCCTGGGACTGGAACTCAAGTCAGGCTTGGTGGCAAACACCCACCCACTGGGCCATCTTGCTGGCCCTAATTTTCTTTTCTTTTTTTTTTTTAACTTTGGTAAATCAGAAAATGATGATGGTGGTGGAGGAGATTGCTTATGAAATGTCTTTTGCTTTCTCTAGTCAATCTTTCTCTCTACTCTGGGTCTTATTGATGACCTTAGAAATTAGCTGTCAATCTTTCGCCAGATTCTAAGGTGAGAAAATATATTACTGTGCTGTATAAATTGAGTATGCAATTAGGAAAAGTTTTTTTTTTCTTTGAAAATTTCCAAGGTCAGCCTTTTTGTCTTAGAACTTGTTAGTTACTCGTCCAGTGGTCGCTAGGAAGCTGAATTCTGATAAGGAGTTTATCGCCGTACCCCTGTCTAGGGCATCCTCGCCTGGCTGTGGCTGCCCTAGCAGCGCTGTAGTGTGCCTGCCTCCCTGGAGTGGCTGTGAGGATTATGTGTGATTTTACATTTAAACATGCAGATTATCCAGGTCCTCTTGAGCTCTATTAGGAAGAAGAGAGGAAAGAAGATGACAAGAAAGGAGGGCATAAGGGCTCAAACAATCAAATTTGGAGTTGGAAGAAAGCTTCCAACCGTATGAGGAAACTCGAGTTCCTGGGAGCTAGGGTGGTAGGTGCCAGCTGGAGATGAGCCCAGGTATCGGTTCTACTAGGCAGAGGCTCATTTAGTCCTCTAGTAAGTCCCCTAGCAGTGCATGAACTGGAGAATGGCGTAGACCTTTGGTTCTGGCTCTCCATGGTTCGGCTGACTTGGGCAGCTCCTTAACTGCTTCTCACCCCTGTTCCTCTAAATGGGATTAATGGAGTCTCCCTTGGAGGAAGGATTGTGAGAAACAAGCCTTCGTGCACACAAAGCCCTCAGCTGTCTCGGCCATGCAGGCGGAAACACAGACTGCTGTTTCTAGATGTTTGCAGGAACATCTGGGTATGATCTAGGATGCTGGAGTTGGAGGGTGTCAGTCGTGTCCCCCTCCCCCGTCGTTACAACAGGATGGGTGGGAGTCGCAGCTGGGGCCCAGGTCCAGGCTCCCGTGTTTGGTGAGTTCCTTCATGTGGCGCTTTCCCATTTGTTCTCGTGTTCGGTGCTTGCCACCTCCTGTGGGAAATGAGCAGAGCCTTCGGTGTGAGCAGGGCGAGCTTTTGTGGTAAAGGCTTTAGGCTTACGAATTGATTTCATATGCAGGAGACTTTTCAGTGAGTCATTCTCTTTAAGGCGTGATTTAAAAATACCTGGCAGTGTAGGCTAATGTTACATCATGGCCTGGTCTGTTGCTCTTGGCTTTCCACTTCCCTGCACACTGCTCAGCTCTCGGCAGCTGCTAACATTTCTAAAAATTAAAAGGATGTGGAGTGAGATGCTGTCATATGGCATCTTCAGGTTCCTAGCTTTTTCTTTCACTGTTAGGAAGCTTTTTCTGAGAAGATCATAGACACAACATTGTGATATTCGGCCGTCTAAATGTGCATAGTTATGCACGGATGCAGAAATGATCTGGCGTCTGCTGTAGAGAAAAACAGGATACATACCCGTTACATGATTCAGCCTCATTGCATTTCTTCTTAATTTATTCTGCATCAGACTCTAATAATTGCAGATTCTCATAATGCTTCTAGAATAACTGGTTTTCATCAGAACTACCCTTTGAAGCTTTCCAGCCATGAGTGTCACGTCCTTCTGCCTGTCCTGCTGCTACACCTTAGTGGCTGGGGTACATTGTGCCAGTCTTGTCCTTGAGCGTCACCTCTTCAGCCACCAGTCGCTTCCATAGGCTGCTGTTTTACATGGCTAAGGCTATCCAGCCATTTTCCTGTTGTCCTTACCCCACTCTAAGTAGTCTCAGACTGAGTCGACTTCAACCGTTGTCTGATGTTGTGGTCTCTACCCTATGGCCCCTTACCTTATCTGTTGGTTGTACTTTTGGGAGGTTTTTCATCATGTTCAAGGATGCAGATGACAAAGAAGGGACTGCGTTTGACCCAAAACAGCCACCAGTGTGATGAGCCCGAAGGATAAGAAGGCAGGAAGAGGGGAAATGTTGAGAATAGTGATGGGGGCTGAGGTCAGGGTGGGTGGAAGAAAATTCACCTTTGTAATAAACTGTAATAATCTGATGATGCTTATGGTTCTACGAGGAACCTGATGTTCCTGTCAAAGAGAGGGACAGCAGTGGTGAGGCAGGAAGTAGTGTCAAAGTCCGGGGTGTGGCGCTGAGGAGATGGAAGCTGAAGGTGACTTGGTCTTGATGTTCACTGCTGTGTACATCTGTCCATGAGGCTCGTAGCCGCCAGTGCTGGTGTATCCGGTGCTGTGCTGTAAACTCCCAGGTGGGGCCAACAAAAGCCTCACACTGGAATATGCCCAGATTAGCTACGAAAGTGTGGTGGACTCTCTCAGGGTTTGCTTTTCAAGGTTTCCTATGCCCAGGCCGCACTGCCGGCCAGTTAAATCCCAAGTTCCCAAGGTAGTTTAGTGCACAGCCAAGGGTGAACCAGTGCTCCAGAAGTCTTTATGTTGGCCTGGTGTGACAATGTTAACACAGGCCGGGGATTGGGAGGGTTGGAGGGTGGGGGAATTGGGTAGGTGGGCATAGACCAGGGGTGGAGGGGTGGGTGCGGATGGTGCCCGCCTGCAGTCCCAGCGGTTCAGAAAGCTGCACTGGGTGGCGCTCTTGAGTTCAAGGAGTTGGACTAGCATAGGCAACAGAGAGAGACACCCCTCCCCTTACCACAGTGGGATGGGGTTTAATTTGCACCAGAATATAGTTTAGAAGCATAATAATCTGTTCTGAAACTCAGGAAAGTGTCATGGCCAAGTTTTCAGGCATTCTGAGTCTGTGGTGGGTTTTACTTTGGCCCCAGGAGAGGTGTTAGCATCTGCACGGGGAGTTTGGCTTTTACAGAGTGAAACAGTGCTGGGGATTGAACCTAATGCTTCATGGTGCTAGGCAAGACACTCCTAGTTCTAAGACAAATCCATAGCAGTTCAAATACCTCCTGTGTGTGTCTGTGGTACTGGGTATCGAATCCAGAGCCTAGTGCATTCTAGATATGCTTGCCCACCACTGGACTGTGCCCCCACCCCGAGCTGCACCCTCCTGAGCTACACCCCATCTATAGCTTTCTTTTTATGTTGAAGTTGAGTATCATATTACTAATCTGCCCAGACTGGCCAGGAACTCGTGGTCCTTCTTTGCCTTATTCTCCTTTAGACTTACAGTTCTGCCCCCAGGCTTGGCTTCAGACCAGATATTCTGATCACTCTTTCTCTGAGATGAGCTGATATCGGCTAAGCAGATGAGAGGACAGGAAGGGAAGGCCCTTGGAAGACAGTATTCAGAAGCAGCTGTACCGTAAGGAGCAGGGACACGAGTGACGAGTAGGACAGTCGCCCTTTGGGTATCTGCTCTGAGACTCCTCTGAGTTGGAAGTGCAGCCGGTAAAGGTGTCCTTGTGCAGATGATGGACTGCTCAGTTTCTCAGTGACTCGTGCAACTGGTGTGAGCTTGTAGAGAAGTGTGAGAACCTAAGGCGCTGATGGGGATAAAGAGAAAGATGCACATGGACAAGTTAGAGTGTAATCAGATGATTCTCTCCCGCCTGTCTATTCCCCAATATCTGGTGGCCGCTTCCCAGATAATTGACTCGGAGGCTTAATATTACTTACAAATGCTCCACTAATAGCTCAGGCTTGTTACTAGCTAACTCGTACATTTTAAGTTAACCCGGATTCCTTATTTACGCTCTGCCACGTGGTGGTACCTTTATTAGCATGGCACATTTATCTCCTGCTCCCTCTGTGTCTGGCTGGTGACTCCTGACTCTGGCCTTCTCCTTCCCAGCATTCTCAGCTTGACTCTCCTGCCTAATCTTTTTCGGTTCAGCTATTGGGCAGTCAGCTCCTTTATTAAAGTAATCACAGTGACAAATCTTTGGCATGTACGAGGGGTTAGTTCACAGAATCAGAGTGTGTGTGTAGGCTGCAGCAGTCATGTCGGTCCTGGAAAAGCCCCTAGTACAGCGGCCCCATTGGAACCCCCATTGTTGCACAACTGTGCATCAGGCTGTGTCTTGATAAATAAGATCTTTCATTACTTTGCTTAAAATGAGTTGCAAAATCCCAAGCACCAACAACGTCTAATGCTGGCAAGGATCTGGAGCAACAGGAAGTCTTGTTCATTGCTGGTGAACCATGGCCAAGCCACTTCAGAAAGCAGTTTGACAGTTATTTACATGCTAATAAATGCCTGTCATGTAACTGAACTATCGCATCCCATGGTATTTACCCACACAAGAGCCCTGCACATGATTGCTGAGGCAGCTTCATTCATGGCTACCCAAACTTGGAAGCAACCTAAGTGTCTTTCAACAGGTGAAAGAATAAATAAGCTTCAGGACAGCTAGTTACTAGAATATCATTCAAGACTAAAGGGTTGAGATAGCACCCCCTAAAAAGATATGGGGTGCTCTTCATCTTGCTACGTGAGAGAGGCCAATCTGAAAAGGCTACCTACCATTTAACTCTGGCTGAATAATGTTCTGAGAAAGTCTGAACTGGAGATGGTGAGAAAGATCAGAGATTGTCAGGGCCTGGGGGAGAGCGAGGGATGGGCAAGTTGAGCACAGATGTTTGGGGGGGGTCAGTGAAAATACTGTATGTACAGACATGGTGGGACTTGCCTGTAATCCCAGCCCTTGGGGACTTGAGGGAGGAAGGCTGTGAATGTGAGCCAGCCTCAGTTACATAGTAAATGCTGGATCAGCCTGAGATAGAAAGATCCTGTCCCAGAAGCCAAGCACTGGTGCTCTAGTTTTCGTGTCTGTTGCTGGGGAAACACTGCACCAAAACAACTTGGGGGAAAAAAGGATTCGTTTCCGTTTACACTTCTAGGTCCCAATCAGTCATCCAGGGAAGTCCGGGCAGGGACTGAAGCAGGAACTTGGAGGACCACTGCTCCTTCCAGCTCTTGCTCAGCCAGCCAGCTTATACACGTGCATGTGCGCGCACACACAAACACGCAAACAAATGTAATTTAGATATTAAAAGGATGACTTTGAGCTGGGTATGGTGGTACATGTCGTTCTCAGCACTCAGAAGGCTGAGCAGAGTTGTAAGTTCCAGGCCATTCATTAAGTGTGGGAGACCATGTCTCCAGCAGCAGCAGCAGCAACTCCAAGCAACGAATCCCCTCTCATTCCACTTTGACTTCTAGCATTCTCGGCGTGCTTTATGCTAGTAATGTATGGGCTGAGGACCGTGTTCTCAACACAACTCTGCTGGCTTTTTGTGACATCATTGGTTAGGTTGCCATAGGACTCTGACTAAGGCTTATCTAGTGGGTGATGTCAGCATCTGTTGAGTAAAGATCTTTTCGAAGAACCTACTAAGTAGGGCCTGGAGAGATGGTTTACCAGTTAAGAGTTCAGGCTGCTCTTTCAGAGGACCTGTGTTTGATTCCCAATGTACACATGGTCACTCACAGCTGACTTAAGTCCCATTCCAGGGGTTCTGCCACCTTCTTTTGACTTCCAAGGGCACCAGGCATGCATATGGTGCACATACATACATGTAGGCAAAACATTCATATACTTAAATAAATCTAAAAAATTGACAGTTTTACACATTTATAAAATGAATTTTGGTTATTTTTACTACCGTTACACCCCCCCACTTTCTCATTAAAACCTTTCTTCTCATTAAGTCGCCTCCTACTATGTACTTATGTGTGATCTGCTTAGCTTAATTCGAGTTGCTTGCACAAATGGTTGAGTTACTCATTGAAGCATAGGCAACTGTCAGTGGCTGCATCACTGAAGAAAACTATAGCCCCTCCCAGAAACTGGCGGTCACCTCTCAGAGATGGGTGGGACCTTGTTGGGGACGAACTGCTGGCAGGCCCAGC
>JAQHUG010000013.1:9508909-9519168 GCA_028555095.1 Dicrostonyx torquatus | reverse complement strand
GAGGCCAGAGGTGTCGGACCCTGCCCCTGGAGCTCAGGTTACAAGGTGGTTATGGTTGTGAGCTGCCCAACGTGGATGCTGGGGTTGAACTCAGGTCCTTTGCAAGGAGCAGCAAGCACTTTCAACTGCTGAGCTGTCTGCCTAGTCCCTGGCCTTGAACTCTGATCCTTAATGCCTTGGCTTAGCCTCTGGACTGCTGGGGTCACAGGGGCAGCACCACGCCAGCTGTATCCCTGGCTCTTGCTGTCTTCCGGTCCTCCCACCCCTCTGCCGCTGCTGTTTTCCTTTTGCACTGGCTGTTTCTCATTGCTGTAGCTTAGCTTCCTGTCATGAATTTGTAGGGGAGGCTGAGCTTTGTTTGCCGTTTCTGCCTGCCTGCTCAGGGACAAATGCAGAGGCAGGTGACTCCCATGTGGGCCTGAGGGACTCTCCGTTCAAATGCTTGGATGTCAGATTTGCCACTGAACCAATCACTTAGTTGTAAGACTTCGGTCTCAGCTGAAGAAAGGGGACCTTTCTTGCCTGCAGAAAGGGGACTGACATGTGAGTCACAGGGCCATTGTCAGCAAATGCTTAAAGCAGGTTTGTCCTTCAGGTTTCATCATGACCCTCTTCTGTTGTGGTCATCAACATTATAGAAGCTAACGAGAGTCCCCTTTGAGTAAAGAAATAGAGGAGCCACAATTAGAGATGTGAAATCAAGTATAAAATCTCACATGTCATGGGGAAGGGCTTAACCAGCACCACCCAGGAGAAATTTGTGAGGCATATGTAATTTCAACTCTTTAGACACACTGTAAGGTAGTAAAATATTAATAAATATTTATTCCGGTGTATTAGAAGAATTAACATTTTCTTTTTTTAAATATTTATTTATTTATTATGTATACAGTATTCTGTCTGCTTCTATGCCTGCAGGCCAGAAGAGGGCATCATTACAGATGGTTGTGAGCCACCATGTGGCTGCCTGGGAATTGAACTCAGGACCTTTGGAAGAGCAGGCAATGCTCTTAACCACTGAGCCATCTCTCCAGCCCCAAGAATTAACATTTTCATATATCAGTATAAAGAGTATAGATTACTTTTTATAGGAACCATTCAAATATGGTAGTTTATAAAACACTTCAGTTTGAATATGGTTTTGAGTATTTGGTCTGTACTTACCTTTCTTTAAATTTATAGTTGATGAAGTAGACTCACAGATCCAAGTTGTTTTAAGCATACCTAGAGGTTTTCTAATAATTGAATCCAATAATTGAATATCTTTTTAAAAATTACATTGCAGTTTGCCTGGTAGTGGTACATTTAATCCAAGTACTCGGGAGGCAAAGACAGGTGGATCTTTGTGAGTATGAGGCCAGCCTGGTCTCCAGAGTGAGTTTCAGGACAGCCAAGACCATGAAGAGAAACTGTCTTGAAAAAAAAAGAAAGATTACATTGCAATTGATAAAAGCAAAATAAAATTAAATACTTCAATTTTCAGTCATTTTTTCAAGTGCTTAATAGCCACATGATGTCAGAAGCTGCTGCCATTCACGGCGTAAGCTTGTGTAAGTATGGAACATTCCGGAGTGTGAGAGACCTTTAAGATGTTAGGATTCAGGAAGGTTTCCTTGAAGAAGAAGAAGCTTTCATTGGACTGTGGGCAGTTAGAATTTTGGATGCAAGGAGAGAGGTAGAGAGGGAAAAGTGAGAGAGACAGAGACATTCATAAAAACATAGCATGGGCACATTCAGGTCAAGGCCAGCTGTCAGTCATTCATTGCTGTTCATGACCTTGATTCCCATAGTCAGGAGCTTTACCTTTTTTTTTGAGATTCTCTTATAGCCCAGGCTAGTCTCAGACTTGGTGGTGTAATGGAGGATAGCTTTGAATGCTTGATCCTGCTGCCCGCAAGGGTTACAGTGTGCCACCATGTCTGGCCGAGTTGAGGATTCTGTTAGTGCTCAGTAAGAATTTTGGAACAAGAAGGTAACATGACCAGTAGGGGCGTTTTTGAGTATGGGTTAGAGGAGGAAGACACAGGAAAACCTTTGGTAGGCCCAGGAAGAATCCCAGAGTCCAGGTAGAGAGCATTGGCCTTAGAGAGAACAAAGACTGGGAGGAGAAACAAGAGGGCATGCTTTAAGGGTGAGCGTGCAGGCGGGTGGCAGAGAGAATCTGCAGGTGTTGGGCTCCATAGGCGGTGAAGATGGCGGCAGCAGAACCAGGCTCCTCGCTTCAGTTCCTGCGAGAGGCTGTACACTTGGGGGTCACTCCACTAAATGGGGCTCTGGGTCCTTGCCAGGACTTTGAGGACAGGGAGGGAGGGCTGTGACTGGTTCAGCAGCCTCCTCAGCAATAGAGAGGCTTTGTCCTCTGTGGCTCCTGATCCTGACTGTTTCACTTCGGCGTGATTCAAGGTTGGTGGAATTCCTCCTAGGGCTGGAGAAGGGAGGGCATTAGAACTGTGGAGGGCAGTCTTGTTCTGTCCTTCGTGTACTTCCCAAAATACAAACATGCCGTTCCCTGTCAGAGGTGAAACAGACAACGTGAAGTGCGTGACTATGCAAGGATTTGGCACTGTGGTGTTCGGCCTCTCTCTGTCCTCTGTCAACTTAGGGCTTCTCTTAAGCCTGGAACAAGACCCAGGAGAATTTTTACAGCAGTAATCTGGATGCTTTCGTGTACTGTCTCAGGCAGACACTGGGATTCCCGGGCATCTCCTGCTTCAAGCCAGGACAGTCTCTGAGTGGGGCCAGGGCTTTCTTTTAGAAATCCTAAATTCCTCATCATTTTCATCTGAAAGGTCCCGAGTTCTGCTCTTTGGTGTGGCTTGGTCAAAGGGCCACATTTTGTCAGGGTGAATCTGCTAATGTGAGTGTTTGGCCATGTGTGCTTCTCCTGGAAGACATGAATCAGATTTTCCTAAACTCGCTGTATTTTTTTCCATCTCTCCTGAAATCAACCTCCTGTTTTGTTTTGTTTCTTAAGTTTAATCCTGGGACAGAGTAGTTAGTGATTTTACCCACTACTTCATTTGAGGCCATGCCTGTGGTGGTTAGTGCATCGTGTAGCTTCAGGGCCTGGTGCGGTGAAGTCTCAAGACTCCGTTCTGAGGTACAGAGTTCCTGGTTGGTGAGGGACTTGACCTGGCCTCCTTCATCTGTGGTTCCCCCTTTCTAGCCAGCAGAGGGAGGAAGAGTGTGGAGAGGACATACTTATCTTTTAGCTCTTGACCCAGCTAGCCCTTCCTATCATGTGACAGTAGCAGGGGCGCCTGGGAGATGAAGTTCTACACTGCAGCAGGAGTGCTAGCCTCTGGGCAGCTCTACATCTTCCTCTCGTTGATTCTGTTTCCTTTAGGAGAGAAGTGCTAACGCCAGGGCATTGATGACTTCAGGGTTTGGGTGTAAGGGACTTCTGTCCGGCTCTCAATAACACGTGGTGTTTTCTGTGTGTAGCATCCAAACATTGTTTGACTTTCCTTGAGAACGCCATGTGTTTGAGGCATGTTCCAGACACCAGGCTTATAGGCCTGCAGGGTCAGGGAGGGGAGATGCTTCAGCGTGGGCTCCAGAAACTTTAGTCTTGCTCTCTTGGCGTCCAGACATTAGTTGTCCTTGTCCTGTTCTATGTGCGCGTTGCCACGTGACAGCTCTTCTTAAAACTCAGCACTAGTTACGACCCTGTCCTCAACCTTAGCGTTTCTGTAGAGCTTATAGGGTAAGGCGTGAGTCTTTCAGGGTGATGTCTTCTGTTCCCAGAATTCTCTGCTGCTGCCTGTGTTGTCAGGCCCGTGGGTTGGCAGCCCCAGCCCTTCTTTCTCTTGCTCCAGCCCTCTTTAGCTTCCTTTTAGATTGCCCCCCCCCTTTACCTGCCAGTGGTGGCCCAGGTTAATCTTTCCAGTGTGGCCTGATGGGGTTTAAGGCAGATCCAAGCAACCTTGAAGCCATAGCAAACTGTGCCCTGTGTATTTGGCATACCCTGTATGGCTGTAGCTCGTGTTTCTCCAGATGTCCGTCTCCTGCAGACTCTGGGAGGCCTGATAAAGTTCCTTGCGTCTGGCTGATGCAGAGAAGCCAGTGCTGCACCTTATTAGTGCTGAGTGCCAGCGCATGCTCTGGCAACCCTGTAGTGTGGGCATCATGTTCTCCCCATTTCACAGTTGAGCAAGTGGAGCCCAAGGCTTACCCAGCTAGTAAACTGAGTGCCAGGCTTGGTCCAAGGCTTGAGTCGTCGATTATTGAAGGCGGAGGTCTCTGGGGCATATTTGTAGTCTTGTTCCTTCTGAGTTTATAATGCATATGTACTGTACCTATTATACCTGGTTCAGAATTGGAGAGGGCTTTTGAGAGTCAGGCCGGAGTTCAAATCTTCCTCCCCCATTTGTCATGGCGATCCCTCGGGTGGAAGGGAGTAATTGGCTTCTGTGAGCTTCAGTTTGGTTGTTCCCTCTGTAGCTGGGGGAGGTGGTTCCTTCCGGACCTGCTGTGTTATTTGGAGGAAATCAATACAGTCATTGGCAGCAAATAGGGATTGAGCCAGATCCTTAGCCAGTGTTCTCCGTCACCATCATTCAGGATCCACAGATGCGGGAGACCTCTGCAAGCTGGCGTCAGTAAGGAAGCGATGTGTCAGAGGCTTTCGGAGCTGGGCTTTGAGAGATGAGTGAGGTTCTGCCCGTGGTTTCTAGGCTTTGAGAGATGAGTGAGGTTCTGCCCGTGGTTTCTAGGCATGCTTTATGTTGTTGGAGTCAGAGGCCAGCATCAAAAAGTTGGGGGGTTTCTCATGGACACTCGCGGTTCTAGCTTTCCCGAATACTGAAGGCGGGCGTCATGTGGCCTGCAGCCCAGCGTGGAGGCATTGTGAATGAGGGCAGCTGCTCCGGGTAGAAGATTCCCCCCTTGTCCTGCCTGGGTTGGAAGCCTCGGCTATGAGACGTCCCTCCAGCCCTTTTCCGGTTTCCTGCCCCTGCTAGGACACGTCAAACAGCACAGATGCATTCCCTCAGAGCTCTGGAGGGCTCCAGGTCTCCAGTGGACCAGCAGGGTTGTGTTACTTCTGGAGGCTTCAGGAGGACCCACTTCCTTGGTTTTTTTTAGCTTCTCTGGTGACCTTTGTTTCCTGGCTCATGGTCTCTTCCTCTGTTTTTGTAGAGCTGGGTAAGGTTCCCTGGGCAGAGGGAGAAAGCTCCTTCATTCATTCTGCACTGTTAGTTGGGGACCCACTGCATAGTCCCTGTTCTGTGCGCAGGGACAGTTGTGACCACTCTGATCTCGAGGGACAGACTGGGGGAGGCACGAAGGACCAGTGCAGCATAAGTATGGAGTTTCTCTTGAGAAAAAGCTGCTTCCGTGCAGAGAGTTCAGGTGACTGTGGGTGGCTGTGTTGTTGGTAGTTCAGGAAATCTCTCTGTGGAGATGACATTCAGCCCAAATGCACTGATGAGAAGGCACTGGTTGGGGTGGTGTTAGGGAGCCCAGGGGACAGCAGGGCTTGGTCAGGTGGTAACTTGGGGACTGGACTAGAATTTGCATTTGATCTTAAACACGACAGGCAGCCATTAGAGGATTTGAGGGAGAGTGGTAACAAGGTACACGTGCTTGAAGCCCTCAGTGTCTGAAGTGTGGGTTTCGGGGCAGGGGTCAGGTGGAAATGATGAGGCTTGGGCCCGAGTCCTGTTAGGAGAAATGCAGAGCAGTGGGAAATTTCGGAGGAAAAGCCAGCCGCTGTGTCTGCTTCTCTGTGTCTTTTCCTTAGCCTGTTCTGGGAGGAATGTCCCTGGGCTCTGCCAGCTTCATGACTGGGAAGAGCACACGCCAGGACTCTGCTCGTCTGGCCTCCTTGGCCTTCATGGTGAGGTAATGCTGCTGCCAGCCCGGCTAGCGGTGTCCTTCTGGCTTGTTGACCACTTAGGTCATGTCTGGTTCTTGCCCCAGGCCTTGTCTAGGTCCCAGACTAGACATCTGCTGGAGAAATCTGCCCCCCACCTTTCTGATGGGGACTGGACGGAACCTGTGGTCTCCTGTGCACTCCCCCACCCTCAGGCTCGCACACAAAGTAATGGGGTCACATTGGATCCCTATGTCTCTGAGAGAGATCTAGAGTCATTAGCATTGTCAGGACCAGAGGGCTCCATCCAGGGAGCTGTGATGTCATCTGAGAGCATCCTTGCTGAGAGGATGAGTTATTTCAGTTAGCTTTGTTGCCCTGGTTCCTTAGGTGCTTCCCGAGATGGGCTAGCAGTCTCTTCCGTGCACACGCATGGGTTTCCGGGCCTGCTGAGGCTAACCCGGTGTTCTGTCTATCCTTCCCAGTGGGCCTAGGAAAGATGTTGTTTTTGTCCTCTCCAGTGCCACTTTCTCCTAAACTGTTTTTAAAATTTGAGACAGGCTTTTTAAAATTATTATTATTATTTTGTTTTTAAATTAAGATGCCATAGCTATCCTTGTCTTGCTCTGTAGTCCAGGCAGGCCTTGAACTTTAGATGTTCCTGCCTCGACCTCCTGAGCATCTGATGGAGGCCTGTGTCACCAGGCCGGGTGCTCCATGCCTCTCTTTAACAGCCCTTTATTCCGCAGTCACTGGGTTAATAAATAAGGATTCTGCCATCCCTAAACGACTGGTGGCCATGTCTTCTCGTCTCTGTGGGTCTAGTGATGGTCTTTATGCTTTGTCCGCTGTGTGTGCTCTTTTGAGTTTGATAGTGGGGATGACACACTTCAGAGATGAGGAATTGGGTGAGAGACACAGAGCTTGGCCCCGGGCTGGGCCAGGTGTGGTCTGCGGCTCTTGCTTCCCGTCTCACAGCAGGTCCTTTGAGCAGCTCCCTGAGTCCCAGATAATGGTGACAGCAGTTTTGGTTGAGAGGGCAGACAGCAGGAGAGGAACAGGGTAACTTCCCTGAAGTTGCCCCGACTGTCCCCAAAGGCTCTGGGCTCTGGCCAGCAGCCCCGTTTTCTACCCTAAGGTCCTTCCCTCCCTCTGGGGTCTTTCCATTCATGTAAGCCTGACTGTTTCTTGACTCATAATTCTCCTGCCTCAACCTCTTCAGTGCTGACATTGCAAGCGTGTGCTACCGTGCCCAACATTGTTTACCGTGCTGAGTCCTTCGGCATGGGAAAAATCAGCTGATGGTGGAAGGACACTCAGTTCTGGACATAAGAGGAGCTGACCTTGGATCCTGGTCTACTCAGTACCAGCCTGACAGAGGGCAAGCTACTGACAGATTGTCTTTTTGAGCCTTAGTCTATTAGTTAGTTGTGTTGCTGCAAAAAATATCTGACAAAAGCTGCTTACAGAAGGAAGGACTTGGTACACGCCTTCATGGCAGGAAAGGTGTGGCTGTCAGACCATGGTTCATAGAGAGAAACAGCTGCCTAAGGAAGGACTTGAGTATACACTCCGTCATGGCGGGAAAGGCATGGCCCCTGGAGCACGAGGTGGCATCCACAGCTGGAGGCAGAGAGAGAAGAATGCTGGTGTTCAGCACATTTGCTCCTTTTTATTCAGTCCGGGACTCCAGCCTATGGAATGGTGCTGCCCACAGTTTAGGGTGGGTGGGTCAGTCTACCGAAATTAGCCTAATCGTAGTCCTCCCTCACACACATGCCCAGGGTTTGTCCGCCAGGTGGTTCTAGAGCCTATCAGGTGACAGTATCAGCCATCACACTCTGTTTTCTTGCTTGTCTTTGATCTGATCCTGGAGGGTCCTGAGGATGAGAGATACTGTGTGGTAGGAGGTAGCCTAGCATAGGCTTCAAAGTTGAGGTTCCGGGGCTGACTGCCCAGGATCAAATCCTGCCTCTGCTATTTGCTTTGTGCGAGTTACGTGAACACTGCTTCTCTTGCTGCCACATGGTGGTTTCTCACACTCCCTGTACTCCCCAGCCCCTTCCCTCACAGAGGCAGGGGGATTCTCAGCAGAGGGGCCTAGTTTTTCTGGAGCCCCTTGGATTAGAGGAAGTGCTTCCTCTGATTGCTTGACAGGAAGGGGCGGGCCTGTGTGGGAGATTGACACCACCACACAGGGGACACAGACAGCATGTTCCAAGAGTGACTTATTCAAACAGAAATGCAGCTCCACTTTCCAGAAAATAACAGATGCCCAAATGTCAGAGGCACGGGCGGGAGAGAGCGATCGGCGTTTGTCAGATCTTATTGAGGGAAGCTGTTATGAGCCAGTTCTGTACTTGTTCCTCAAAGGGGGCTGTGCAGCCAAAGGGTACCGGCTCTGTAGCCTTCAGTCCGTCTCTCACAGTGTGTGCGTTAACTTTTGTTGTTTTGGTTTTTGAGACAGGAGTTTGCTGTGTAACCCAGGCTGGCATCAAACTTGAGATCCTTTTGCATCAGTGTTGGCATTACAGGCATGTGCCACCATGCCTGGCTAGGTTTTAAAAAGATGTTTGGTTTTCTATGTGCACCTTTGGTTCTAAGAGCGGCGGTACCGGGCACCCTCCCACTTTGTGGTACCCACAGGCTTTAGCACAAAGCATGGGCCCTCGAGGTCCAACTCTCACCTTTTGTTTTTTTTTTTTTTCCAGAGTGAGTACATTGCACCCTGTGACTGCCGGAGGGCTTTTGTCTCTGGATTCGATGGCTCTGCAGGTGAGTCCCTGAATTTTCTGTTTTTACTTTGTCTTTTTTTTTTGCTTTTGTTCCCCTCCCAAAGTAACTGAATTGTATTTCAGCCTATGCTATAGAAGCAAAAATAAAATGCAAATTGGACATTCCCCAACTGAGCCTGTGCAGGATGGCGTAGGTTCCAATTTCCCTGGCTCGTCAGTGTCACCTTTTAGTGACCGTCTGTTCTGTTCTGTCTTCGCTTTTTCAAACAAAGCAAACAACCTTCTATTACAAGGAGCAGTTCTGAACTTTGTATTGCTTCTGACAATACACACAGAAAAGAGTATTAATTAAGCTGAGCATGGCTGCCTAGGTAGTGCCCCCAGCATGAACTGCGAGCTTCTGGCTTCCTGGCCCTGTGAGGTTCTTTGAGTCTCCGTGTTCAGTGGGTAATGTTGAGCTCCCTTGCTGTTAGGCCCTAACGTTCCCAAAGCTGTTTTACTCTTGACTTTTTAGGTGATTTCCCCTTTGGGCTCCTATCCCTTAAGCAAACTAGATGAGGTGGGACCCCTCTCAACGTGTGGTTCACCTCTGCTTCCTTTGGCTTAAGTGCTTGTGTTGGTTGGCACATCTGGGTTGGTTTTGGCCGTCACCTCTGCTGACAGCTCCAAGGGCTGCCAGGTCTGTGGGAACCGAGGGTGAAGAGGTGGGAGGCGTGGGCTTTCTGCTGGTGCCTGCTGAGTCACCGTGGACGCGTAAGGTCTGGGTTGCTGCTACTGGGGGAAGTGTAGCAGCTCTTCGAGGGTTTCCATTGGAGCGGAACCTTTCCCACCCTGTCTTGGTGGTTATGAGATTTGGCTGCATGGTCCTCTGTTCCAGCCTTAACTCAGGCCACACGTGTGCAGAGACCAGGACGCACGACTGCTTCCCACAGAGCCCGACCCGCATTCGCATGGCATCATTCTCTTACCCGGATGTTGCCCTGGCGTCTAAGACCCCTCTGTCCCAGTGAGAGCAGGTGCTCCTCGCTTTCCTGGCTGCCTTCTGCCATGTTCTGTACGGATTCTCAGTGGTGTCAGAGCTGGTCTTTTCTTGCTGCTTTCGTCTAGGCACAGCCATTATCACAGAGGAGCATGCAGCCATGTGGACCGATGGGCGCTACTTTCTGCAAGCGGCCAAGCAGATGGACAACAACTGGACTCTCATGAAGATGGGTGGGTAGAAGCATAGACTAACCTGCCTTTGTGATTGGCCGGTCTGGGCAGGGGTGGAGTGCTTCCGGCATCTAGGATCTTAATGTTTTTCTTGACATTTCGGATCCTTTGAAAAGCCAAGGAAAACCTAAAAGTGATGTGCCTCTGTGTGTGTGTGTGCCTCTGTGTGTGTGTGTGTGCATGTGCCTCTGTGTGTGTGTTCCTCTGTGTGCGTGTGCCTCTGTATGTATGTGCCTCTGTGTGTATGTGCCTCTGTGTGTGTGTTCCTCTGTGTGCATGTGCCTCTGTGTGCATGTGCCTCTGTGTGTGTGTGTGTGTGCATGTGCCTGTGTGTGCATGTGCCTCTGTGTGCGTGTGCCTCTGTGTGCATGTGCCTCTGTGTGCATGTGTACATGTGCCTCTGTGTGCATTTGTACATGTGCCTCTGTGTGCGTGTGTACATGTGCCTCTGTGTGTACACTAGTGCATGTGCCTCTGTGTGCATGTGCCTCTTTGTG
>JAQHUG010000013.1:9480670-9508823 GCA_028555095.1 Dicrostonyx torquatus | reverse complement strand
TGTGTGCATGTGCCTGTGTGTGCCTCTGTGTGCATGTGCCTGTGTGTGCGTGTGTGCATGTGCCTGTGTGTGCGTGTGCCTCTGTGTGCATGTGCCTCTGTGTGCGTGTGTGCATGTGCCTCTGTGTGCATTTGTACATGTGCCTCTGTGTGCGTGTGTACATGTGCCTCTGTGTGCACACTAGTGCATGCTCACTTTGAGGGATCCCAGGTTCACTTTGCTGATAGCAAACTGACTTTGGGCTCCCCGAGCTACAGCTATAAGGTCTGGTAACACTGAGGTGTCAGAGCGTAGAAGAGTGAATCCTGTTAAAGTAGGGTTATGTCAACTGCGTGGCGTAGAGGGATCCTTATCCCCCCGGGCGCTCAAAAAACCATATCCCAAAGATACAGCTTGATTACAGAAACACTGGCTTATTGATAAATTCTGTTTCTTTCTGGAATGGTTTAGTTCCTTATCACCGTGTTGTAGAAGTGAGAGGCTGTCCACTGTTGTGGTTGGGAGTCCCAGGGCTGCAGCGGGCTCCTGTGTGCCCATCTCTCTTGGGATCTTCCCTCAGAAAGATTTCTTTGTGGCCAAGACTTAGGCTTGGTCCTTTCAGCAGAGGCTGGCTGTGGGCAGGGGGCTTTGCTTTTTGATCTTGGCCTTGTGGGTGAAGAGAGGCACCGAGCAGTTCTGTCCCCTTAGGTTTGAAGGACACACCAACTCAGGAGGACTGGCTGGTGAGTGTGCTTCCAGAAGGATCCAGGGTTGGTGTCGACCCGCTCATCATTCCCACAGGTGAGTGACCTGGTCCCTTCCAGCCTTCTAGACTTCCCTGTGTCCTCCTTTTTGCTACTTGGATCTGGTGCATTTGGGGCTCAATATGACTTGATATTACAATCGAGACTCAGCTGGCAGACGTTTCTGGGACAGAGGCAGGGGAGGCCATGGTGGCAAAGGTCTTCA
The DNA here is from genome assembly GCA_028555095.1 of Dicrostonyx torquatus. NCBI lineage: Eukaryota > Metazoa > Chordata > Mammalia > Rodentia > Cricetidae > Dicrostonyx > Dicrostonyx torquatus. The sequence goes on along the minus strand of JAQHUG010000013.1, from coordinate 9,507,875 downwards.
TTTTGCGTGCCCGGCACTCAGGAATGTCTTCCAGAGGGGCCTGGCCAAGGCCCTGCTATTCGCCTTAGAAGAAACAGGTGCTTGTTTCATGGCTGGCCGTGTGGTTTTCTTCAGACTACTGGAAGAAGATGGCCAAGGTACTTCGAAGTGCTGGTCACCACCTCGTACCTGTGAAGGAGAACCTTGTGGACAAAATCTGGACAGACCGGCCCGAGCGCCCTTGCAAGCCCCTGCTCACACTGGGCCTGGACTATACAGGTCAGAGCTATAGCTGTGACCCTGAGACCCCCGCTTGCCAACCCATCTTGTCAAATGTCATATTAAAGACCCTGTTATCATAGAGTTGGTAGGCCACATTGTATGTAGTCGTGTCTGCAGCACAGGCGTGAGCACAGGATTGTGCCTCACCTGGTGGAGAGGGCCATTTGACAAGGCTGGGGCTTTGCTGCCTGCCGTATGCGCACCTGCTTGTCTGGCTTAGTCCGTCTTTGCATTGCTCCTCTGAGCGTCCTTGTGGGACCCGGGAGGTGACTGAAGCTCTGCCATGGCTGCCCATGGTACCGGGAGCAGCATCTAGTGACGCCAGCTTCACTTCCTCCGTGCCGACATTCGTACGGTGGCCTTACGGCCTCACTGTACACATCTAAGCTGTGCAAGCTTAGGTGTGCTTGTTTCCTTGGCCCACGACAGTGGGGGAGCTGCGTAGTCTGTGAACCTGTTTAGGAGAAGGGAGTGTGGATTGGTGGAGACATGAAGGACAGAGGGAGAAGGCTGGAGGTGGGACTGCAGGGGAGGGAGCCCTGCAGTAGGAACAGGGAGGTGGACGGGGGACATCTGGAATGTAGGCAGATTGCCAGAGGGGTCCTGGAAAGAAAGTATCACAGCTCAGACACCGGGCCAAGTTTTAAACAGCATTCCTGGGCTAATCTTCAAAGCAGCCGTAGGTTGTGGGCAGCCCCAGGCTTGCTTGCCTGCGCGACACCCTCATTGGGTGTGGTTTTATTGGGGAGGATGGGCACAGTGAGTGACCCACGGTCAGCTTAATATTTTCCATCAGCATGGTTGAAATTGTTTATTAACTAAAACAGAGCCTCTGACCTATTGCTGTAGGAGAAGAGATCTCAGATGTGCTGCCAAAGTTTCTATTTTGCCAACAATTGCATGCCTGCTATGGGCAGGACACTGCTAGGTACCGCGCAGGTGTGTCTGTGCTGTTCATAGGGAGCCAGTGAGGAGCCAAGTTACAGATGCTACCCTGGTGAGCTGACTTCCTCTGGTGCCACATTGCATTCTGGGAGCAGCAGGAAGGCCTTGGCTGTGCCTGACTGGGCCAGTATGATTTGGAAGTAATATTTACAGTGAGTCAGGTTGCAGGAGGCTCTTTGGTCTTAGCACCAAGTCTCAGGGCCGAAGAAATGTAAAATGAGTTCCACGCGCAAGATCTCTGTGCTGGAGAGATTTGTATGTATTCTTTTAGCCCAGTAGACCAGCACTTAATTACTGATCTACCTGCATGCATCGCCTTGTAGCTCTTAAGTCCGAAGAGAGTAGGGCCTGGTCTTTTCAGAGCCATAACTGCACTGAGCAGCAGGATCCCCGGTAGATGCCTTTGCCTGGCAAGTGTAGGTGAAGGCACACGCTGTGGGACACACACTGTACTGGGGAGGCAGTCAGGGCTCACGACAGGCAAGGCGCTTTGCAGAGGCATTTATTTCTCTTCTGTGGGATTGAATCTCGGCTGCCTGCTGTGCAGGTCGCATGTTCGCGGTAAGAAGTGGTACTGCATCAGTGTCTGGCACAGGCCCTCTCTGCGGCCTCCGTCTTCACAGGATCCCAGCCGGAGTCACAAGCGTGTTTGTTTCTTGCAGGCATCTCCTGGAAGGAGAAGGTTGCAGACCTTCGGTTGAAAATGGCCGAGAGGAGCATCGTGTGGTTTGTGGTCACTGCCCTAGATGAGATTGCGTGTGAGTGCTCTGGTTTCAGTGCTTGGGAGTTACCTGATCTCTTCCCTGGGCCTCTGGGAATCAGCTTTCTGAATGGTGAGGGAATTTGTAACAGACCGTGTCTCCAAACGAGAGAGCAGATGCCAGTTAGCCAATGGAGAAGGCATCACCGTGAGGTGGGCAGGGGATCACAGACGCGCCACAGCCAGCCGTCCACAGCCAGGGGCTGTGGTGAGTCCAGGTGTGCCGCCTCCCTCTGGTGTCTCTTAGGACTGTGGTCTCTGAGGAAGAGATTCTCTTCTGAACGTTTCCTTTGTCATACTTTCTTTATTCCTAGGTAGTTTTCTAATGTATTCAGAGAAAAAAACTTGTAGTAAGATTTTACCTCAGAAAACTCAAGAACTGAAAATTCTTCTCAAGGCCCTTTCCCTTAATCTTCAGAGCTGTCCCCGGGTAATTGTTCAAAGTCTGTGACCTTCAGAATCTGAAGGAATCTGACGGAAATGCTCCCTTCTGTCTCATTTTGACTAGATTTGATTCAGGGAAGCTCGGAAGAGGCCCCTATGCCGCGTCTTCCCACTGGATGAAGAAAGCCCACTCCATATGCCCTGCCTCTTCAGTCTGTCAGACTTTGTCGGATATCAGTGATTGCTGTCTCTAATTAACCCCAGCATTGGAGGAAACACACACACACACACACACACACACACAGACACACACACAGACACACATACACACACACAGACATACACACACACACACAGACAGACAGAGACACACACAGACATACACACAGACAGACACACACACAGAGACACACAGAGACACACAGACAGACAGATAAACTCACAGACACACAGAGAAACACACAGACAGACAGACAGACACACACACATAGACACACACAAAGACACACACAGACACAGACACACAGACACACACAGAGACACACATACACACAGACAGACAGACAGACACACACACACACACATGCGTGCATGGTTTCTTCCCGTGAATTTAAGAAAAACACATTCCCACCATGGAAACCTGCAAACCACAGGGCAGAAGAAAGCCAAAGTCACTCATGATCCTGTTACCTAGTGACAGCCATTGTTGATATTTCTGTGTGTCTGTCATTCAGCCTGGTGTTCTATGTGCCAGTATGCTAGGAGCAAATAGAATCGTAATATAAGCTTTAAAAATTCCATCAAATGGTTATACGACAGTCTGCCTAACAGTTTCCATATGGAGGGCCTTTGGGCTATTTCCAGTTTCTCTGTAATTTATTACGGTCCTTCCATCACGATCACAGCTCATACGTTACGTCTTAGTTTTTGATCATTTTCGTCTTTGTATTTCTGGTTACTTTTTAGGGATAGTCTTGTGAGTTTAAGGGTGAGTGCATGGTAGGACTTTCAACCCGTCCATCCTGTCACACCTTCATTTAAAAAGGAGCTGGTAAGCCCAATTTGGTGGTGCGCTTGGGAGGTAGAGGCAAGTGAACCTCTGTGAGATTGAGGCCAGCCCGGTCTACAGAGCAGTTCCATGTTAGCCAGGGCTGTACAGAGAGACCTTGTCTCCAGAAAAAAAAAAAAGGAGTTAGTATGAGAGGTCAAAAAAAATAGGATGCCTTTCTACTTTGCTTTGAGAAATGATTTTTTTTTTTTCGAGACAGGGTTTCTCTGTAGCTTTGGCGTCTGTCCTGGAACTAGCTCTTATAGACTAGGCTGGCCTCGAACTCACAGAGATCCGCCTGCCTCTGCCTCCCGAGTGCTGGGATTAAAGGCGTGTGCCACCACCGCTGGCTAAGAAATGATTATTTTAAAATAGAGGTAGCAACATTTTGTACTCGGCCCTTTTTGCTCTCTTACCTTCCCAAGGGCAAGCATTAGAGCTGGCTGGCAGGACCAGAGCTGTACTGTGTACTTGTCTATCAGGCTTCTCAAATGTGCTGTGACCTCATCAGACTCCGGCCCCTGGCTCAAGGCAGGTCCTCCACCCAGCCTGGGAACGGCTCGCCGTCGCTAAGCTCCAGGCTTGTGATTTCACTGCTGCTCCTCTGCCTCCAGTGAGAAGCTCTACATCCATAGGGTCGTGGAGCACCCTCTTCCCTCCCGTTTCGGTTTTCTGTTCTAGGTCGTTTGCTTGTATCCTGGTTTTATTTTGGGAGGGGGGAGTTGCCAGAGTTTGTCTGCAGCAGAGCTGAGCTCAGGTCCCAACAACTGCGTTAGCTATTTCAGCGCTTTGGGGGAGCGGTGCTCATGGGGTGCTCATGGTTTTTGATCCGTCTTTCTCCTCTGTCTTGCAGTGTAGCCAGCTAGAAAACAGTTCTGGTGCCATCAGGTGGCAGGCTCCAGCAGTTGCAGCTCAGTCTTGTTGAGAGATGGTGGGATCCTTTGATAGGAGCCGAATTCTAAGCAGAAATTCTTCCCTCCCCCAAAAGCTACCTGCTGAGCTTGACCTGGGAGCCAGACAGCTGACCGAAACCATTCTTAAGAAAATGCTTTCCTTTTTAGGGCTGTTCAATCTCCGAGGGTCAGATGTGGAGCACAATCCGGTCTTTTTCTCCTATGTGATTGTAGGACTAGAGACCATCATGTAAGTGTTCGACTCCCACCTGAACTTTCTCCCCAGGCTCCGCTCTCTGTTCTCCACCCCACTGTATGGTAGTGCGATTCCTTTCTCTGGAGCCCCCCTTCACCCTGGCCTGCCTTCACAGGCCTTCCCTCTGAACCTCCACATGTCTTGGAATCCACAGAGTGTTTATAGTGAGACCAGCAGAGCAGAGCCGCGCGAGGCTCTTCCAGAGGTTCCTGTTGCACAACTTCCCCAGGCCACGTTTGATCTCAGATTTTCTGGAAGGCAGTGCAGAGGGAGCTGTGTAGACTCAGCTGTGCAGTTCTCGACCCCAGTTATTCTGAGGGTCAGCAAGGATACGGGAAACCCCCATGCTTTGCCCTGCTGACTTGTCAGTTTTATCTCTTCAGAGCATTGCTTGTAGGCTTTCTGGTGTTGTTTTTCTACTGTATGGGGTTCTAGTTCTTCTCTCTTGTGATGAAGCTCTGACCCAAAGTTACTTATGGGAGGAAAGGACTTACTGACTTCTACTTCCCATGAGTGGAATCAGGGCAGGGACTCAAGAAGGAGCTTGAGGTGGGCTCTTGCTTAGCTGACTTTTCTTATACTGTACAGGACCACCCGCCCAGGGAGTGGTGCCTCCTGCAGAGGGCTGGGTTCTCCTGTATCCTTTGAAAACCAAGACAATCCCCCAGAGACTTGCCCACCGGCAATCTTTGTGTACAGTAGTCCCTCAGCTTAGATGCACGTCTCGGATGGTGGTAGGCTGTGTCAGGTTGAGAGCTAAAACAGCTAGGTCAGGGCCAGGCATGCTGGCCCACATTTTTAATTCCAGTTCTCAGGAGACAGAGGCTCTGAGTTTGAGGTCATTGTTGTCTACATATTCCCAGGACTGCCCAGGCTACAAAGTGAGACCCTGTCCCAAAAACCCACCCACCAACCAACTAACCAGCCAGCAACAATAGCAACCAATAACCACAAAACCATACTTACCGTATTTTCTTTTTTACTTAATTGTTAAAACAGTGGGTTTCATTAAAACATTCTTAGACATTTATCATTGTACCTTGCTCATATGTGGGCATCCCATTTACTGGATGCAGACTGTGTTAGGGGCTAGTGTTAGGTGCTAGTATGAATGGCAGGGTCTTGAGTTATAGTTGAGAAGTTGAGCTCTCCTTTTCCTAAAGGACTCAGGTGCATAAATGGGACTGGGCCTTTAGGAGCGGATGGAAATGAAGAGCCTAGCTTAGACGCGTGAGAGGGATGGCTGGCAAAAATGATACTGAATCAAAAATGGAGGGTAGGTGAGCTGTCTTGGTGAATGTTAGAGTGAGGACGATTGGACAATAAGAGGGACACAGAGGAAGTGGTATTGAGAGGCATGGGCAAGAGCAGTGTGTGGGGAACATGGAGTCGTTCATCTGGTCCCAGTGTAAAGTAAGGGCCAGAAGATGAGCAGGAAGCACAGAAAGGGAACTGTTTCTCAGTGACCTCTTGAGAAGGTACCGCACAGTCATGAAGCTAAATCGGAAACCGGGGTGGCTGTAGACTAGGATGCATGAGGCTGAGAGGTGGTGGAGGCCCATTTCTGGGTGGTGATGGCCAAGGCTGCAGACAGCTGGACAGATGTGATGCGGGTGTGGCTGGAGGTCTCAGGATGTTAATGGAGGTGGGGGGTGCGGAGAAGGGACATCAAAGCCATGGGCCAGTTGCTGGCCTAGAGAGTTGGATGGATGGTGACAGCGTTTACAGGGACAGGAAATGCAGTTGGGACAGCAGGGTTTGGGTAGGTAGCAGAGAAAGAGGAGAGGCTGTTTGGTATTGAGTAACAGTGGTGTGAGCCTTGTGTCTGTTCACCCACTCACGTGTGGCCTTCTCTGTGGTCCGCCCCTGGCCCCGGCAGGCTCTTCATTGATGGGGACCTTGTGTCTGTTCACCCACTCACTCACGTGTGGCCCTTCTCTGTGGTCCGCCCCTGGCCCCGGCAGGCTCTTCATTGATGGGGACCTTGTGTCTGTTCACCCACTCACTCACGTGTGGCCTTCTCTGTGGTCCGCCCCTGACCCCGGCAGGCTCTTCATTGATGGGGACCGCATTGATGCACCTGCTGTGAGGCAGCACCTGCTCCTTGACCTGGGCCTGGAGGCCGAATACAAAATCCAGGTGCTTCCTTACAAGTCCATCCTGAGTGAGCTCAGGGCCCTGTGTTCTGATCTCTCCCCACGGGAGAAAGTGTGGCTCAGTGACAAAGCCAGCTACGCTGTCAGCGACGCCATCCCCAAGGTGAGTGGCCTCGCTCAGGCCCGACTCAGCTCAGAGCTGGAGCCTAGAGTGGAGCCCTTTAAACTCGTCCAGGGTGTGGCCTGAAAGGTGATCTTAGGTGGCACACATTGGTACTTAGGCTTACTTACATCTGTGTTCGCAGCAGCTACTGCAGCTGGGGAAAGGCTCTAAGTAGTGCGGACGGTGTTATTGTGAGAATTCTCTCACATAAAGTACAGAACGAGTGAGGTGTGCAGGTGGCGGTGGCCAGCGTGAAGGCAGCATAGGAACCTGAAGTCTGGGTACACTTCCCAGCACACACCTCTTCTCTTTCCCCATGTTTTAGATACAGAGATTCAAGGCCCAGAGAGGCTGGGGAGTAAGGATTTGTCTTAAGAACAACACATGGTAATGGCAGCTCTGTCCTTCACTGGGTCCTTGCTGGGGACTGGCCAGGACCTGCTGTTTCACTTTGGTTAGAATCTGGAGCAGGACTGGAACCCACACCCCTTCAGCTGCACGTTCTGCTGTTGGGCCCTGGACCCTTGAGAGATAAGAGGGCTTGGGCAAGCTCAGCAGTGGGCTCTCTTGGCAAGAGCCCAGATCTGTCGTCAGCAGGCCGGCCACTCACCTACTCAGAGCTGAACGTCCGTGTCCTGAGGTGTGCTGGAGGAGGCTGGTGTGGGCAGAATGTTCACGCTGAGAGCGAGCACAGTGATGAGCAGGACAGCAGGAGTCCTTTTGCAGATGCCCCCTCCGCCCCCAAAACAAGGTTCCTTTTCCCAGCTCTGAGGGGATGGTGAGCTCCAGCCACAGCTACGAGGCTTGGACAGCAGTCCTCTGCTGTGACAGGCAGGCAGCCACAAAGAGCGAGGAGTAGAGGAAGATGGCCCATTTGATGTATTTAACTTATTTTGGGTGAGCTCAAGCTGTGTTGAACATGCTCAGGGCATCAACCAAAGTGGCAGGACTCCAGGCTCCAGAGGACAGCTGCCGGGTCCCCAGGGGAGCTCTGCTGATGATTTGCTTCCAACTGTGTGCTTTTCTGGCTGTTGAGCAAACTCTGTGTCTCATCTTCCTGTGCTGTGCCCTAGGATCACCGCTGCTGTATGCCTTACACACCCATCTGCATCGCCAAAGCTGTGAAGAACTCCACCGAGTCAGAAGGCATGAGGCGGGCTCATGTGAGTAGAGCAGCTGGTCCAGGAAGTCGGATGGGGGTGGTCAGAAGGGTCCTGCTCCTTCCTCATCTGTGTAGCCCTTGGACCTGGCACCGGTTCAGAATCTCTCTGAACCTCTGTCCTTCTGGTCTTCCAGAGTCAGTGGGAGAATGATTTCTATTAAATAAACTATTATGTTGGGCAAGCAGGCCTGTAATCCTAGCTACGTGTGAGGAGGATTATGAATTTGACACCAGTATTAGGTGGACTCTGTCTCAAAAGACAAAAACAATAAAATTGGATGTGTTAAATTTTTATCAAGTGTAATACAAAAGGCAGAGGAAGGAGGATGAAGAGATGGTTCAGTGGCTAAGAGCACTGACTGCTCTTTTGGAGGGCCAAGGATTGATTCCCCAGTACTTAACCTGCATGCCATCTCCATAACTGTCAGTAATTGCAGTTACAGGGGTTCTGATACCCTCTTTTCAGCTCTGGGCACGAGGCACATATTGGTGCATAGCCATACGTGCAGGCAAAACAACCATAAACGTTAAACACACAGAGTGCGCACGTGTGCGTACACATGCACACACACAGTGTGAGGGGCCCTGATGATAGTGTGGGGGTGGTGAGGCTGTGGTGTGAGAAAGAAACAGCAGGTCAGGGAAGCAGGAGCTGGCGGAGGCTGGCCGCAACTCTTAGCTCCTGGCCCATGCAGGGTAGAATTCACCAGTTAGAGGAGCTGCCGGTGTGCTCAGGGAGGGCTGCGCCTGACTGTGCCTCAGTTTTTCTCTCCCAGTAGTGGGAAGGGCTTCCTACAGAGGGCTTCCGGGAACAGTATCCGCAGAGCGGGAACCTGAGTGGCCCCGTGGGACGCAGTCCTGGGAGGGTGGCCACAGGATGGGCTCTGAGTCTGGACACTGACTCTCTGTTGTTTGCACAGATTAAGGATGCCGTTGCCCTCTGTGAACTCTTCAGCTGGCTGGAGAAAGAGGTTGGTTTTTACCCTTGTCGAGCACGTGGCTCTAGAACACTCCTAGATATCAAAACTCCTTGAGACAACCGTGGCCTTCCCGGGCTCTTGCGGCCGAAGGCATTAGTTGGCTTTAGTGTTCTCCTTGGCACTGTGTTCTGTAACTTTGCGCATACACATGTTGATAAATTCCGTGAAAAAGAAAGAATTCCACCGCTGTGGCTCCTTTGTGTAGACAGTGATAATTAAGTGGAATTTCATTGGGAGGAAAAGTGGCCTTTCCTGAATTTCGGGCCAGTTACTTATACTGGGCGTAAGCGTCTTAGTGTGTACATTTCGAACTTTAAGCCATGAAACTTTGTATATTAAATTGACTCCTGCCATTAATTTCTTGCCCAACCATGCATGGAGCTGAGAAAAGGTTGGTTTCTTTGCGCCGCTGCTAAACAGCACCATGCTCCAGTGAATGACAGGAGCCAGTAGACCTGCAACAGGAACTGTACTGAGTTCTAGTGCGACCGTTCTCCTCCGTACGCCCAGCTAGTCATCAACAGGGACTGTACTGAGTTCTTCCATGCTGCCAGCTAGTCATCTTTGGAAATCATTTTTTGTTTTTCTTGTAGTATACAGATAGATTTTTGCGTTTTGCTTAATTTACTCTTAGAACCATGCAGTGTGAGCATTGTCTGTGACTTTGCTGTCTTAAGAAAAACTCCACGTGGCTCTTGCATCGCATCCAATGCCAGATTGTTTTACTTACGCATTCTTCTTGGTTTTGATTGTTATAACCTATAGTATCTTTGCCCTTATCCCTTTTCTTCCTCCAGGATGATTGGCTTTAGGATGGTTGCTTAGTCGGGGATGCTTTTGAGATTTTAAATTTAGATGTATGGCCTTTTGGGAGATTTGGGGATATAACGCTATGACAGAACAGTTCGGGGGAAGTTAACTAGGACCCCTTCTTCTTTAGATAGCTTTGTTGGAAGCCTGCCCACATTCCCTCCTTATTAGAGAGGAGACAGTGTTTCCTGAAGCGTGGGCCTTTGGGGTGTGGGAACTGAGGAAAAGCCAAGCATCGAGTGTACGCTCTTCCCATGACTGACTCATAAGCACGCTTTCTTGTAGGTTCCCAAAGGCGGTGTAACTGAGATCTCAGCTGCTGACAAAGCCGAGGAATTTCGAAGGTGAGTATTTGTGGAGAAGACCCGTGGACCGTGTGCTGGATGAGCACAGTGAAGGACTTGAGTGACCCTGCTCTGTTTCTGCTCCAGGCAACAGGCTGACTTTGTGGACCTGAGCTTCCCAACGATCTCCAGTACGGGACCCAACGGCGCCATCATTCACTATGCGTAAGGCATGCAGACGGACAGGAGCACAGGCCTGGCTTTGTACAGTAGCCTGAGCCGGGGAAGCTCGTGCCCACCGCTGTGTCTGTGGAGACTGAAGGAGGGGAGATAAGATCCCTGAGGCCGTGTTTCCAGAGTCTTCAAGCCTCTGCCTTTTCGGGTTTCCTCTTACTTGTTTGCTGTTATTGTTAACAGTGTTTGAGATAGGTTCTCACCCTATAGCTCAGGCTGGTCTGGAACTTACTACATAGTCTAGGCTGCCCTCCCCCTCATGGTGATCCTCCTGCATCAGCTTGAGATGACAGGGATGAGCTATCACACCTAACCAGATTTCCATTCTTAGGCTCAGAAATTGTCTATAACCCTTGTATCTTGACTGAATTTTTGAGCTTCTTTTCTGGCAGTAGCAGGCTTCTTGCTGTTCTTGTTTATGCCATGTGAGCACCACAACCAACGTCCAAAGGTGCTCTGCTGACTGTGTGGGCAGCCTGTTGTGGGTCGTGAGGTGCTGGGTAGCAGAGCCATCTCTCCCTGACTCTGGCCTTGAAGCCAGCATCCCAGTCTAGTTTTCTTTTTCATTTTTTACCTTTCCTCTCTAGCATATGATCTGTGAGAGTCCATGGACCCAAAGAGCTGAGCCTCCCTGAGCTCTGAGGCAGGGGCATTGCTGTAGTCCAGATCTGGGTCTTGCTGGTGATGTAGGAAATGTAGTTAGGTGTGGACATCAGCTTACCCAGCCCAGTGCTTTCGCTCTGGTTAGGGCATTTGGCACCTGTCCTTCTCTGTCTTCACGAGCAGTAAAGGAAGGTCTCTCAGTCTCCGGGCTATAGCTGGGTTAGACTCTTCTCCCACTTAAATGATTGCTTTTAGAGCTGTTAGTCTTGGGATAGATTTCAAAGCTGTGCGTGGGAGATACTCGCAGATGTGAGTACCACTCTCACCGAACGCTCCAGCTCCAGCTTCAGATACCAAAGGGATTTCACTTTGACTGAAATGATGAATTTCATGGTGGATTTTTTTTTTCATATGATCAGAGCAATAAAAATTTCAAAACCATTTGCTCCTCTTTCAGTGTTTCTTCATTGCAGGCTGTTAGATGTCTGCCTAGAGACACTGGTGTCTGATTATCTTGTTATTGCTGGAGAGGGCTTGGTGGTACCTGCAGAGTGTGAGCCTAGAATGCTGTCTTGTCTTTGGACGTTTCCCAGCACAGTGGTACTGTCTGGGTCACTTTTCACAAAGAACCTCCTGATCTTTGAAGAGTGTAGAAGCTTCCTCACCCACTCCTTTCCCCTCAGGGGAAGGTAGGGTCTCTTAGCAAAGAGATTCCTGGGCAGGGTATGGAGCCCTAAGAGTAGTGAGCCCATCCTGGACCTTGGCTCTTGCTTCCCATCCCTGGAACCCAAGCTTAGACTCATTGCTTCCTTTGTCAGGTTTTGTCTGTTGTCCGAGGTAGGGCCTCACTGTAGCTCAGGCTTGTCTTAATTTATAGTTCTGCCTCAGCCTCCCGAGGATTGCAGCCACATGGGTTCTATTGATTGTTCTTTTAAAGTCATCCCTCACTTATTGTTCTAGACATTAGTACAACTGTTTCTTCTTCTATTCCTCTTTAAACACCAAAAAAAAAAAAAGAAAAAGAAAAGAAAGAGTAGCTTACGATGTTCACACCCTCTCAGATTTACCAAGTGATTGTTTTTGGAATAACTAATTTTTTGATTATTAGGCCTGTTCCTGAGACAAACAGGACCCTGTCCCTGGATGAGGTGTACCTCATTGACTCGGGTGCTCAGTACAAGTAAGTAAACCAAGGCTGCTGTCAGACTTGAGACTCAGTTCCTCAGTTCAAGGCCAAATTTTGAGGTGGTGGACCAGCTGTGCTCTGGCTGAGCGCACCCAGCTGCTCAGCCATCCCTCGCCGTTGCTTTGTTTTTTGACCTCTCATTGAGAAAGCCCAGTTGTGGCTGTTTCTATGAAGGATGATGGCACCATGTAGTCCTTGGCTATAACTTGGTAGATTATGAAATCAGCACCTGGACTAACGACTGTGAAGCGGTCTGCCAGCCCCTGCTCGGAGCAGCCTTGGGGCCCGAGGAAGTAAGGGCTAATTGTGAATGTCAGGCTGTGCAAAGGGGACCGGCCCCTCCACCTCTGAACTTGTCTGTCCACTTCAGCAGTTTTTCTTTTTCCCAGAAGAAAGCTGAACTTGGCTCGCATCTCATCGCTGAATCCCGAGAGCAGCCAGAGTAGACACTGCACTGTGTACTCAGAAAGGCCCTTCCCCTCCGCAGCTGGAAGCCAGTTCTGGGGACGGCGACTGGTCTTGGGACATGTTGGGGTCTTTTGGTCATAGCAGAAATTCCTGTCTTTTCTGAATTTTATGGAAAGATTCTGGAAATTATATTTTTGGTGTGTGCTAAGAGATGCCTCTGGGCAGTTTTAGGGTCTCGGTTCAGTAATCCCTCCGCTGTCCAGTAGTGGGAAATGGTTTTTGGCTTTCTTGCTCTAAGTACTTGCTACAAGCCTCTGTATACTTGGTCTCTTCCCTCTTTGTCATAACCCGGTGACGGCTGTCTCATAGAGTGCCTCACCGTATGACCAAGAATAGTGTCTGTCAGGACCCATTTGGTTCCTACTCTAGTAAGGCAGTTTTGCCTTCATACTTTGTCTTATTTTCTATAACAATTTTATTGAGATGTATTTCACCCACTCGAAGCATGTATCTGTAAGGTGATTCAGCCATTGCCCAGACAGTCCATGTGTGAGTGTTTGTTTGTACAGGCACAGCTTTCCGGTCTCCTGGGGGTATGTCGAGGAGTCCTGGTTCAGATGGTGCCTACTTAACCTTTCATGCTAGGTGGTTTTCCAAAGTGGGTTTTCTCCTGTGCTGTTCCCACCAGTGCTGCGTGTATCGTTTCTCCATGTGCCCGTCTGTTTCACGGTTGAGAAAAGCTTGCTTTGACTGAAAAAACTTTTTTTTCCCTTCTACTATTGAAAGGGACGGAACCACAGATGTGACCCGGACCATGCACTTTGGGACCCCTACGGCCTATGAGAAGGTGACGTGAAGGAGAACCTCCAGGCCTCCGCCTTTCTAAAAACACACCGCTTTTATCAAAGGGGCTGCATAAATAAATAAAAATTATAAGCGGGTAGTAAAATGCTCATTTTCGTGGAGTCAGGCTTATCGGCTTTATGAGATCTGTGTAGTTAATGGGCGGGTAAGACATTTGGAGGAAATTTAAAAGCATGCTGCTAAGGTCAGAGCAGTCAAGTTCTGCTGTGGACAGCTCTGGCCTTCTCTTCCCTCTTCCGGGGAGGGTGGTAAAGAGCATGCTCCGTCAGCAGTGTCGCCATTGGATTCTGAGAGCCACCTCTTACTTTCTCAAGGTCAGCATTCCTCCCTAGGGACTTGGTGCAGCGGTGGACACTGTTCCTTTTCTCTTTGACTGGTTAGGAAGGCAGCATAGAACTGTGAGGTGGTGAAGAGAGCCCTGCCAGGGCTCTGGACCCTGCTTGGATCTCCACTGTTACCGACTCAGACTCAGTGGCCTTGAACAACTTGTTCATTGTCTTTAAATGTGGGCACAGCAGTGGCCACTTCCTGGCTGCACATGAGGCCCTGGGAGCCTGGACCGTCTGCTCAGTCGGCACAGGCCGAGTCTCGGAGGGCTAGGGCTAGGTCTGTCTGAGGGAAAGGGTTTTGCACAGCATGGTGGATAGCTTTCTTGGTCTCGGTGCCTTGGCTTGGGCATTGGCAGCCATCCCCACCTGGAGGATTTGGGCCTCGTTTGCTGTGGTCAGATGGAGGAGGCTTGGGTACCATCCTCCTTTGCCCCTTCTGGCAAGCCCTTGGCCTTCCAGGCAGTGCTTTTTGTCTGGGCAGTAGGGCTGAGCCTGAGGATAGCATGGCGGTGAGAGAAGCCCACACACCTGGCTGCCAGGCCAGGTGCTGCCACCTACGCGTGGTGGCTAGCATGGTGCCATGGTACCTCTGTCCTGCAGGGTGTGTTGACTGCTGTAACTATTACTGTCTTGAATCTTCCCAACAGTGTGTGTCAGATGCTTCAGGGGAAGGCCAGGTCTTTCTCCTGCCGCTTTGATTTTATGATTTTTCTGGCAGATTGGTCTGAGACTGTGCCGTTTAGGTGTTTTTTGTTTTGTTTTTGTTTTTGTTTTTGAAGTCACTCTGATATTCTCTGTAGTATTGCTAGACACTAGCAGGCAAGGTGTTCTGAAGTGTTGGAAGACCTGCAGGGTTTAAACCTGTCTCCTGAAGCTGCCTTCTGGGGTCTCAGTTTTTTTGTTTTTTTCTTTTTTCTTTCTGACAGGAATGCTTCACATATGTCCTCAAAGGTCACATAGCTGTGAGCGCAGCCGTTTTCCCGACAGGAACCAAAGGTAGGTGGTTCGTTCTCTGACACAGCAGGCGCAGGGCTCAAACATGTCTAAATTTGGGCGGAGAAAGATGTATCCTTCATGTTGTTTTGTTAGTGTAGTTTTGGCCCAGCTAGGATTCCATGGAGTGAGTGCCCCCCGCCCCCGCCCCTGGTCCCCAAGAGCCAGGCTTAGGTGGTTCCCCCTGTCAGTTCTGACCAGTAACAGAAGTGGTTGACACCTGGGGGCAAACTGGGCACAGAGGCCTCAGGGCTGGCGTGGGGAGCCTCATGTCTGTTTTCAGCTTGGGGCCAACGCCTCCTTTGATGGCCCTTGTTGGATTTATGTTGCTGAGATCCTGACTTGAGGTGTATTCTGCTCTTATTACGGGTGGGTGGGGCCTCGGACTGCAGTTGCAGGGCCCAGACTTGGACTCTGGTGGGTGGGCACACACTTATCTACCTCCCTTAGACTTCTTCTCATTGTTCAGGCCTGCCATGCTTGTAGTCTGGGAAGACTCGTGTGTTTGTAATTCTGACACCTTGAGCTCCCAGAAAGGAATGGCCATGTCACCCATTGCAGCCGTAATCTGTAAGAAGGTGTCCCTCCCCAGCCTGCTGGTGCAAATGATCCTCTGGCTTTAGACTGAGCTCTGACTGTTGCTAGAAAGTTCTTCCTTGTGCTGAGCTTAAACCTGAACTCTTCAGTAACTTTTGGTTTCTGTTTCACCTTCTTGAAGTCAAACATAATACATCTAATCTCTAAAGTACTTTGCGAATATCAGGTGACCCTTTGTCTTCCAGGTCACCTGCTAGACTCCTTTGCCCGGTCAGCTCTGTGGGACTCTGGCCTGGATTACCTGCATGGGACAGGACATGGCGTTGGGTCGTTTTTGAACGTTCATGAGGGTCCTTGTGGCATCAGTTATAAAACGTTCTCCGATGAGCCCTTGGAAGCTGGCATGATTGTCACCGATGGTAGGTGTCCCTCATGCACAGGGCATATGCGTGATTGTCACCGACGGTAGGTGCCCCTCGTGCACAGGCATATGCATGATTGTCACCGATGGTAGGTGCCCCTCATGTACAGGGCATATGCGTGATTGTCACCGACGGTAGGTGCCCCTCGTGCACATTTATTTTAAAGGAAATTGGTAATAGGTTCTCCTTAACCCCCCGCCCCAGATCATCTTGAATTGATAACAGCCTTTTTCAATTGTCAGAGTAATTTGGGTTCATTTTAGAAAGATTGAGGTCTGGATAAGAATTTAAGAAGTATGGTCTTTTATAGGTGTAGACTTTTTTTTTGTCTTCAAGGTCATACTGGATATACCCTGTTCTGCTAGCTCCTATCTCCCAGTATAACCAGAGCTCAGGGCTACATCACTGTGTCCTGTGGATACACAGTGTGTGTCTTACAGCAGATCCACATTATTGTGCTCTGCCTGTGGTTACAGTTCAGGACTTGAGAACCCGTCTACTTGTAGCTAAATGCCTGTAGGATGGGGCTAAGTGGGAGAAGATGGATGGGGTGGGCCCTTCCCCCTCTCTTCTCCTGTGTCTCCTGTGGACTGCCTCTCACTGAGTTGTTTGTTCTAGAGCCAGGGTATTATGAAGATGGGGCTTTCGGGATCCGCATTGAGAATGTTGTTCTTGTGGTCCCTGTGAAGACCAAGGTGGGTGTTCATTTATTTGCTTAAAGATTTCTTGCTCTTATTGTGGGGAGATGAATATTTTTGTCTTTGGAACCAAAAATGTACCATAATGGGGCCAAAATGGAGCTTCCTTTCACCTAGAGCAGGGGATTTACTGGAAGCTTCTCTCCTCTGTAAAACCTGAAGTGGGCAGAGGCTGTAGCTCAGCAGTAGAGCCCTGGCTAGGCACAAACAAGGTCCTAAGTCCACAGCACTGTCAAAGAATAATAATAAAAGATCATAGTGAATGAGTGTGGGTAGAGGCCCCTGCCACCAAGCCTGGCAACCTGAGTTTGATCCCCGGGACCCACATGGTGGGGAATTGTTTCCTTATTCACACAGACAGAACTGAAAAATTAAAAGCGTAGTAAATAGGACAACATAGGTCACATGGCTAGCCCAGTAGAATCTCAAGAACCCAAATCTCAAAGATTCCCCAGCTCCAGACACTGTTATGTCCTGTCCCTGCCTTCTCCATCATAACATATATTAGCTTTATGGGCCTGTTGCGGGAGCGCTCAGTACCCGCTGTTTGAAACTCAGAGGGTGGCAAGCGGTGTTAGCTGCACTGCGTGTCTTGTGTGAAGGTGGTGCCCTGGCGTCCAGTGATCAGCTTCCACGTACACATTTCTCTGAGGGGCGCCGGGCTTGGTGGAGGAAGCTCAGAGGGGCGCCGGGCTTGGTGGAGGAAGCTCAGAGGGGCGCCGGGCTTGGTGGAGGAAGCTCAGCCATCGCTGTGCAAAGGGGAGTGTAACCTGCTGCCTCCTCTCTTGTCCTACAGTATAATTTCAACAACCGAGGAAGCCTGACCTTTGAACCTCTAACTTTGGTTCCCATCCAGACCAAAATGATAGATGTGGATTCTCTTACTGATAAAGAGGTAACGGGGCATCTTGGGGTGCAAGTTTGGGGGAAATGTTAGTAGGAGGGGTGGAGTCTGTCCCCTGCTCCATTTCCCATGGTACCATTTAGAGGTCAAGTACCTGTCAAGTCCTACGGGGCTAGTAGCTGGTGTGTGCTGGGCTCTTAGCAGAGGTAGTCCCGCTCCACGGACTGTGGGGCCGTAGTGCTCATGGGTAGGCACAGTGGGCTGTTGCCATTCATGAGAAACACCTCCACCCGTCCTGCTTAGGTGCACAGAGGCAGTGTACCAGCTACTTTTGTGTCCTCAAGTGAAACACGAGGGCCTGCTTGTTGGGGTTTCTGTCCTGCCCGGTACCCCACAGCCAGCAAGCCCCAAAGAAAATCACACAGAGGTCTCCATAAGATTATAAACTGATTGGCCCATTAGCTCAGTCTTCTTTCTAGCTCTTGTAACTTATATTAACCCATTGTTCTTATCTATGTTAGTCACATGGCTCGGTACCTTTCTTAGTGGGGCAGCTCACATCCTGCTTCTTTGGTGGACTGGGTAGGAGTGGGGAATGGGCTTACTTCTTCCCAGAATTCTCCTGTTCTCCTTGCGCCATCTTTACTTCCTGTCTGGTTTTCACGCCTATACTTCCTGCCTGGCCAATCAGCCTTTATTTAAAACATGATTGACAGAATATAGAATGGTCCCCCACCACTCAAGAAAGACAGAAACAGCTTTAGGAAAAGGTTTGCTTGGCTCAGTTTCAGGAGATTTCGGGTCATCTTATGGGGAGGGCATGGAGGAACAGTCCATGAGTGCGAGGAGCAGAGGCAGACTTCATGATGACTGGAATGTGTAGCAGAGGTTTTTCTTGTCACAGTGGACCAGGAAGCCGTGAGAAAGACTAGACCTAGGGACCAGTCCATGACCTTTGAAGACCTGCCCGTAATGACCTGCTCTTGCCAGCTAGTAGACCCCATCTTCTGAAGGTTCCGTAGCCTCTAAAAGTAACGCCATGTACTGGGGAGCAAACAGTCGAAGCTGAGCCTGGAAGGGCAGAAACAGTTAGCCAGACAGAGACAAACAGGCTTTCATCCAGGAAGCTGGAGAGCAGGGCATAACTCCATGGTAGAAGTCCCAGTGAGAATCAGGTGACAGCTGGGGACACGAGTCAGGAAAGCAGGAAAAGTCACTGGGGGAAGAAGACGGTTGGTTCCTGAGAGAAGCCGCTGGCCCCACCCCAGGGCTCAGGTGCTCCCTCTCTGGGGAGGCTGTAGAGTGGGCTCACCCAGCTGGAAACCTGTTTTTCATCTAACATGTGGGTTACTGAGGAAGTTCATCCACTTCCTGTTTAGCTTAACTTTCCTGTGTGCTTGGGCTCCTCTCTGATCATGGTGCCTGTGGTTCAGCCAGCAGTTGTGTTTACAGAACTCTGGAGGGGCCTGGCGATCCTGATTTATTCAGACTGTAGATAGATTTAGAACAGGATGCTCACCAAACAGTGGGAAGAATCCCATCTGCAGCTCAGGAGCCCTCTGCTCCGCAGTGATGCGGTGGGAGCAAGGGAGCATGAGTGTGCAGTGGCGTGAGAGCCGCCTGCTTACAAGCTTTGTGTCCCGTAGGGACCCGTGGCTCTTGTAGCATCCTTGGGCTACACTTCCAGGGCCTTATTCAGGGACTCTCGAAGCCCAAGGCTTTAGTTTATGACCAGGTACGTAGGTTTCACAGTTGCCCTGACCATGTGTGACCCGGATGTATTTGTCCCAGGTGGTGCTGCACTTTATCCAGGGAAGTAGTGGATGAGGAAAAGTTAAGCAGGGCTGTTTTTTCCTGAAAGAGTTTCACTAATAAGACTCAAAACCCGCTTCGTGACACCAGACACAGATCACTGGGATCTACCATGTCCAGTGACTATTTGTACACCTTGCCCAGCCAAATCGCTACAGGATTATTGTGGACAGCTACTCTTTCTCTGGGTCATAAGCAAGTTTCCGTGGATATAGCCAACAGTGTTTGTCACAGCAGGCAGAGTACTGTCTCACTATTTTAGCAAAAGGTCCTTTTCTTATATAGCATCTCACAGGCTACGACACCATTTTTCTGACGGAATGGTAATAGCTCAAAGCAAGGTTTGTCCTTTGTGCTTTTAAAATACCTGCTCATTGCACTGTGGAATCAGCCTGCCCTGACTGTCCCTTTAGAGGTTCTTTGGAGTAGGTCTACCTCTTTTCAGCAGATGGCAGCAGAGGACCATAATCTGATGTGAATTTGGTCACCTGCAGACATCAGGGCCATGGCGTATTGCCCAGGTCCCGTTGAATCAGTTTGCATTGTCTTGTCTCTCTCATCCCTCAGCCAAAAGGGCTCTGGAGTGTCCCTTTGTCCCCAGGGTGATAGCAGGCCACCCCGTTCTCTACTGAGCTGCTCCACCGCCGGCAGCCTTGTCGCTCTGTTTGACTTTGCTGCACACACAGACTCACAGTCTCACTGCTGCTTCCCCAGCTTGGGGCAGGGCTAGTTTGCTTTCATCAGTGGGCGTTATGGCTCTGGCTCTGTGAGAGCCTGTTGACGACATTACCCCATCTGCTCCCTTTGGTTTATATGCCCACCTTGGTCACTCAGGCAGGTTTTGGTACCTGGTTCAGACCATTCCTGGAAGCCAGCTCCTTTGTAATAACACAGCCTCCCTGAACGTCATGTTTCTCAGTTGCTCCAGGCAGACCAAAGGCAGCGTTAGCCTCCCGAGCCTTGGTCCAGTTAGGTGTATGGTCCGCTCTGTCCTGTGGACATTGTCCTCACTTCCTTTATTTCCTTTCCCTTTTCCACCAGTTCCAGCAGGAGGGGATTTCACCCTTTGTTCCTGCCACCGACCTTCTGATATCAGGTCCGGAGGTAGCAGTTTCCTGGCACCAAGTTCTATCAGCATCTACTCTTTAATCCTTTAAAAAAAAAAATCTTTGGCTATGGTGGCATATGCCACAGGGGCTGAAAGTAAAGCCTGTTTCCAACTCTGCTCTGAAGAGCCATCGCCCTTGACCACCTGGGCTTTGTCTCCTTTAGACAGCTGTGCAGACCAGAGCCACCTGGGCTTAGCTGATGCTCACTTGTTCAGCATTAGAGGGTGTAGGACAGGGAGCTGAGGAACGTCTGGTCTCAGCAGGCATCTTTACAGTTGTCAGGGTTGCTCAGGTCTGTCGGTACCCTGAGGGAGTTCAGGGTTAAGTCCACATGGCTTGGACAGGAGCTTCTAGCTCAGTGACATGATCCCATCCCTTGTGAGCATCTGTGGACATGGCTTCCAGGTGTCCTGACAAGGGGAAGCCCCAGTATGTGTCGCTTTGCGAAGCCCAGTACCTTGGCTCACCGCCAGGTTATTTTTGGTTCCCCCACAGCCATTACTAGTTCAAGCTGGCACACTACACTCTTGAAGGATCATTTCACCAGAAGCAATGCAGCCCGTCTGTTCAGGGAAGCAGACAGACATGGGGAATCTAGGTTTTGTGTCTCTCCTCTCAGCTGTGACCATAGCACCCAGGCCTGTTGGCGTGTGTAGCTTCTTAGTGACAGTGTGGTGTCCTTCTTCTTCCCCGCAGTGTGACTGGCTCAACAGTTACCACCAGACCTGCAGGGATGTGATCGGGAAGGAGCTGCAGATACAGGGCCGCCAGGAAGCTCTCGAGTGGCTCCTCAGAGAGACAGAGCCTATCTCCAAGCAGCATTGAGACCGCCCTGCAGTTGTTTTGAGGATGCTCTGGGGGAAGGAGGAAACAGGCAGACCCCGACTTCTTTCTCCTTACCTCTTCCTCCCGACTCCCCTTTTTACTTTTAGACACTAAGAAGAACTGAAACTCTTCTTACCCACTTTGATATTTTCTTGTAAACAGTCTTTTATGAATTTTTAATTGTTGAGAATGAGCCAAGAATAAAATTGCTACACCAGAAGGAGGGGCCCCACAAAGCTGAAGACTTGACAAGGGGGAGGCACCCGAACCCCCTGGCCAGTGATGGTGAACACCGAGTGCTCCATGATGGTCTCGTTCCAGGTGCTAGAATATCAGTCATGGTCACCTTGATGTTCTTGAGACCCTCTTCCGGTCAGTGAATAAAAACATCTAAACTCCGCTTCGTTTTGTCCGTCTTTCCCCAAGGTGCTTCTCCCAGTAAGTCAGGCAAGCTGATTTCCACAGCTGCTGGTCAAGATAAACTCTCAGACCCCCACTCCACAAAAACACCAAAATGAAAAACAAGCAAAAGACCAATAAGTCAAAAAATGCCCAAACAAGTCAACAAGATCCCGAAAGTCTGCAGAATGCCATTGAGTTCACTTTTTGTTGGTCAGCGATTCAGGCGTTGGGGAATCTACAGAATGCCATGGAATTCACTTTGTGTTGGCCAGTGACTCAGGGCATGGGGCCTGCCCTGAGGTGTGGTTACTGTACTCAGGGAGACTTTGTTAGAGAAAGTGGATTTTCCCTTTCCCAGTGGGTATCAATGGCAGATAGTTCCTTGGTTAGGGGTAGGAGCCCATGTCCACTTCCTGTTTCAGTGTTGAGACTTCATCTGGTTTGAACTTGTGCAAGCCCTCTGCATGCTGCTACAGACTGATGATTTAAAACAATCTTCTAATATAGAAAAAAATGAAGTCAAGCCACTGTAGACCATTGTTGGGGTAACACCAACTTTTACCGTCACCCATGTTCTTGGCCGACTCCTTTGGTTTCTCACTTGGTATCCGATTGCTGTCTTGTTGCTCATTTTATCTGAAGGACCCCTTAAGCATTCTTGCCAGGTAGGTGTAGTCTCTCTTTAAACCCACAACTGCCTTAATTTCTCCCCTAACTTCTCAAGAACAGCTTTGCGGGATGGAAGTTACATGGTTGACTCATTTTTCGCTTAGCATCGAGGCTATGTTGGCCTCCTGCCTTCTGGCTTCAAAAGTTTCTCGTGAGAAATGGACAGCTAATCTTACGGAGGTTCCTCGTAGCTGATAAGTCAGTTTCCCACTGATTGCAGGCGTTTTTGGAAGATTAGCTTTGGGAAGCTAATAATAGTGCGTCATAGTGACAGCGTCTGAGTTAATCTTACTGAACTTTATTGACTTAGACTATAATAGTAACCTTAGATTTATATTTACGTTTTTTTGTCAAGTTTAGGGATTTTCCAGACAGCACTTCTTCAAATACTCCCTCCGCTTCTGTTGTCTGGGATGGATCAGTGTGTCTCTTGTCTGTTCGATGGTGTCCTCTAGGTTTCTCTTTCTGTTCCTCAGGCTTCGTAATTCCCCCAGTTCTGTTATTTCGCTTTCCGCTTACTCAAATACACCTTTGAGTCCTGCCCATCAACTTTCATTTGGCTACTGTATTTTCAGCTGTGGATTTTTTTTTATGTTGCTGTTTGCATTTTGTTTCAGACATGCTCTTGACTTTCCATGCACTCCCCTCAGCTCTCCTGGCGTCTTAAGGCACTTAAAGGCGTCTTGTAGGTCTGTCGCCAAGCGTTTTTCTTCAGGTTTGTTAGTCTTTGCAGCTTTTCCCTTTGAAAGTATCCCACTTTCTGTTCTGTGTCCTGTGACCTTTTTATTAGGAGTTCAGTTAAGACTCTCTTCCTTGGGGCGGCCTTTTTTTGTTATTTGTGATTACTGTTTACCTTTGCAGGGGCTTTAGGCCAAGGACCAGCTTGGGATCTAAACTTAAAGTCTTCAGTCTGTTCTGAAGGAACCTGAGCTTTTCCTGGCCATATGAATTTGCTTTCATATTTCCCCCCATATTGCTGCTGTTTTCCAATCTGCTTTTGAGACAAATGTATTTCTATCATTTGAAAATTTCATACATGCATATCATGTATTTTGATAGTTACCCTGTGGTATTCCCTTCAAGGTCTCCCAGATTCCACCCACCTCCCAGGGTTTTAGTTTTTAGTGGGTGGTTCCCAAAGGGAAAAAGAAAAACAAAGGAAGCAATTACTGGCTCATCAAATCTCATAGAAATGACTTTGAAGGAGGAGGTCTTTCCACTCTTCAGGGAGCTGTGACATAGCTGTCCACCTCTGCACTTTTTCTTCAGAAGCAGCAATTATTACCCATCAGAGCACACCTTCATCTAATCCAAAGTCTATTTGCACACTGAAGCTCCTCCAAGCTCTGCAGTTTGCTCTAGGAACACATATGCACAGCTGTCTGCCAATGGGGAGAGACATTTGGGCATGAGACGGGGCCGGTAACGGCTGCAGGGCTGAAGGCTGAAATTGGCCAAAATTAACCTCAGTTTGCTGTCAGGCCCTCTGCAAGTTCCAAGCCTTCAGCTGGCTTTGTAGTTCCCAAGTGGTCACGTCAGACGGGTCCTGCCAGTATAGGTGTCCTGTGGGTGAGGTGACCCTGCTTTGTCACTGTCCCACAACTCTTCCATCTGAACGGCTTTGACAGATGAACAGAAGTGTACTTGCTGTTCTTCAGAGCATGGCTCGCAGTGTCCGTTATTTTTGCCGACTAGGGGAGTGGAAAATAAAAGAATTAATTGACATTACCATTAGAATCAAGGTGGTATTGAGGACAGGTTTTACTAGAAGAGAGAGCCCAGACCCACAGAGTACTGACAGGCTTTGCTGCGTGGTCTGCTTTCTTTTAGAGTTTCTGATTCCAACCTGCCGTGTGGTGGGAGCAAGATCTCCTCAGGTTATTTTTGTAACAGGATCAGAAAGGCATAGAAGTGATGATCGCCAAGAAGCAGCAGGATACGTTTTGATCCCCTGAAGAGGAGTTCTTGACCGTCTTTCCCTCATACCTGATCATATTTCTAATACGTACCATAAAGTAAGGCTTAGAGGAAAAATCCCTTCCCGAAGGATGGAACGGATTAGGCGTGTTTCTCATCCATCATCCCTCTGGAAGGCAGGAGGTATCCCCTTAGGACTCTGTCTGCCGTCTACTGATATCCCGAAAGCTTCCTTGTCTGTAGAAATGGGAACTGTGAATCACAGCTGATTCAGTTTAAACAGACCATAACTCAAGTGTGACGGCAGCTCCTCCATTCCTTCGTCAGGCTCTTCAGCCTGTCGCTTCCCAAGGCAGCCTCGGAGCAGTTGGGCTTAATTGGCTCCAGCCAAGCTGACAGGTGCCAGGGGCCTGAAGCCTTGGCCCGGGCTGTACTGGCTTAGCATTAAGCCTCTGAGACCTAAACTAGGTGAGACAGCTCCATAAAGGCAGGACCGGATCCAGCTCGAAATGTGCCAGAGCTGGAGGGATGAGATGAGAGAAAACTGCAGAACCAAAGGTCAGTTTAAGTGATAGATGCTGAGTGGGAAAACGGCATTGCTGCGACCCTATAGAACTCCAGGGAACCCAGCCTCAGTTCTGCTCTGCCTGCTCTGTCCCCTGGTTAAGTTTCAAGTACAAGGCGGTGAAGATCCAGGAATGGTGCACAGCGGGGCCTCTGCATTGGACACCCCAGGGGCTGGCTTCCGGGTGCTTTTCAGTCTCTGGTGCTTCAGTGATGCTGGCACCTGGGAGACAGCCCGCCCCCTCCTCAAGATCTCTAGACTAGGAGGTCGGCTAGTATCTAACTGCCCAGCAACAATCCAGTTGTTTCTCGTCACACCAACTCTGGATTGTGATTTGGAGGCAGACCCACGAGTACTGACCAGATACAGTGGTTTCTCAGTGGCTAGGAGTTTATACCGCTGATGACCTAGAGGCTCAGCATAAAGTATCTCGTGTTTCTCAGTGTTTCAAGCACTTCCCTTCTGGGGAGATTAGTAGGGGTTCTGGAGGGCCTCAAGAGAGGAGGTAAGTGACAATTTTCATTCTCTTGTGTGTACATGTTCATGTGTATGTGTGTGTTATGTGGAGGTCAGAAGTCAGTGTTTTCCACAACGGTCTTTGAAACAGAGTCTCACTAAGCCTGGAACTCACTGGTTTAGCTAGACTAGTGGCCAGGCAGCCCAAGAGGCCTCTTTCTATTTCTTGTGGATATAGGCATTTGCCGCCATGCCTGGCTTTTTACGTGGTTCTCAGAAATCCAAACCCAGGTCCTTATGCTTGTAATGACAAACTCTTCACCAGTTGAGCTACCTGCTTTCTCAAGCCCATGCTGTGGTCACTAGCTAGTCAGAATACAGATTAAGAAATTCAAGGAGTTCAAGGCCAGCCTGGTCTATAGAGTGAGTTCCAGGACGGCCAGAGCTATGTAGAAAGATTGTGTCAAAACACCAACCAAACAACAAAACAAAACAAGCAATCCCCAAAGTCTGAAAGAGAGAAGGGCACAGGATCTGTTCAAAGCACAGCTTCTGACATTTTCCATAGTTTTGTGTCTCCCCGATCACTCTATAAAACAGTGAAGCTGGGAAAGCAAATACAGGGATGAGATCTACACCAGAGGTGACAGGCTCAGCAGGACCAGGGCAGCTGTGCTGGAGGAAGGTGAAGGAAGTGACCACCTGCTCAACAAACCTGTGAACAGACCAGGAACTCAGTCTTCAAGAGCTGGTTGGAGAGGTGTGATCAAGGAAAGGAACAGTTGCACATTTCGGTGATGAGTGTGGGTTTTGTGGAAGAGAGGCAGGAGCCCCAGTGGTCAGAATCCTGGTAAGGGGCAGGGCAAAGCCCTAGCAAGAAGAAACAGCTGAGGATAGACCCAAATGGGATATAATCCTGAGGATAGACCCAAATAGGAGACAGTGCTGAGGATAGACCCAAATGGAGAAACAGCTGAGGATAGACCCAAACAGGAGAAACTGCTGAGGATAGACCCAAACAGGAGAAACTGCTGAGGATAGACCCAAATCGGAGAAACTGCTGAGGATAGACTCAAACAGGAGATAATCCTGAGGATAGACCCAAATAGGAGACAGTGCTGAGGATAGACCCAAATAAGAATGTAGGCAGAGGCTGCTTGTTTGCTTCCCGGCTGCTTAGACTTCTGAAATAATCACACAGAAATCTGTATTAATTGCAATACTATTTGACAAATAACTTAAGCGTATTGCTAACTAGCTCTTACATTTAGAATTAACCCATTTCCATTATTTTATATTTTGCCACAAGGCTTATGGCTTACCAGCAAGGTTCCATCTGGCAGCTTGTGTATTTCCCTTTTGGTGGCTCCATGGCGTCTCTTTGACTCTGCCTTCTCTCTCTCTAATCTCTTCAGTCTGGCTTTACTCTTAAGTCATTGGCTGAAATCAGCTTCTCTATTAATCGACAAAACAACACATATGCAGAAGGACTTTCCACATCACAAGAGCAACTGCTGAGAAAAGACCCAAACAGGAGTCAATCCTGAGGATACACCCAAGCAGGATTAGAACAGGCAGAAGTGAAGGAGATTTGTCCAGCTGGGATTAGAGCCCAGGGAGCTCCCAAAGTAGGTGCTGTGGTTTTGAACACTTCACAATATCAACAGAAAAGACTTGTGGAGTCCCAGATAATAAAAATGATCTTAGTACGAGTCTCCTTTCCTGAAGTTTGGGGCAACCAACCATGCTTACGGAAATATGGCAAAAGATGGAGGTGAGAAGTTAGAAACATTTGAAAATCTGCAGGATTATATGCCAAGAATGGAGCACACCTCAGGGATATGCCACAGAAAGAGATGGAAAACACTTAAAAACTTCAGGCTTATAAGAATACAGGAGAGGAGAGGCATAGCAGATGGTGTTAAGCAAACAGAAAAAGAACGAGGAAAATGCAATGAGTCAGCAGGGGTGGGCATGGCTGTCACTCAAGGGCTCTCTGCTCCAAGCCCAAGGGTCTGAGAGTGGGGCCTTGACACTCACATTAAAAGCCAGGCCAGTCAGAGTGTGCCTGCAGTCCCAGGAGGCAGAGATGGGGTGACCCTGTGAGAGACCCTGTCTAAAAGAACTGAGGTGGAGAGCAATTGAGGAAGATATCTGATATCAGCCTATGACCCCTTTGTGTGTGCAAATGCTCTGGCATACACAAAACACACAAAAGTCAAAATGAATAGACAGCACTAAGAGAACGTGACATTGATGGACAACAAACTAAACATTTATACAGTTTTTT
>JAQHUG010000013.1:9436166-9461278 GCA_028555095.1 Dicrostonyx torquatus | reverse complement strand
GCCTGTGCCTGGCACAGGATTTTGAAACCTCAAAGGCCACCCCCAGTGACACACTTCCTCCAACAAGACTACATCTTCAAATCCTTCTAATCCTTTCAAATAGTGCCATTCCCTCATGACTAAGCATTCAAATATATGAGCCTATTGGGGCCATTCTTATTCAAACCACCACAGTTAGTAATAACCTTCCATTTCAGCTTCTGAAATGTACTGATTTGGATTTTTTTTTTTTTTAGTTAGAGTTTCTCTGTAGCTTTGGAGCCTCTCCCGGAACTAGCTCTTGTAGACCAGGCTGGCCTTGAACTCACAGAGATCCGCCTGCCTCTGCCTCCAGAGTGCTGGGCTGATTTGGATTTTAAACCCTTTGCTAACTAGGCGGCCATGCACAGGGTTTCTTCTTTTCCTCATTTGTGCTGATTCCCGCATTGGATTTATTGGTTAACTGATCAGACTCTGGAAACAGAGATTTGAGTTCAAATCCTTATTTATAGATAAACTTAAGTCTCAGGTTCTTTATTGGAATTCAAGGAACAGCACTGCAACCACCTGCTAGGGTGGCTTCAGGGTGCTGAGGAAGACTTCAACTGTTCACCAAGGCTCCAGGGGCAGCGAGAGTCCTCAGTAAACAGGGCGGTCCCCACTCTTATGCCCTTTAGAAGCCCCCTTCTTGATCTTGACTTGAGAGATTCCCACAGATTTGACCTTGTTCTTGGATGCCTTCTAGCTCCTGCTCTCTCTCTCTCTCTCTCTCTCTCTGTCTCTCTCTCTGTCTCTCTCTGTCTCTGTCTCTGTCTCTCTCTCTTTCTCTCTGTGTGTGTATGTGTGTGTGTGTGTGTGTTGTAGTACACATGTACTGGGTATAGTTTGGGTGAACATGCATGAATGTGGAGACTAGGGGTCTTCCTCATCTCTTCATACTTTATTCTGAGACAGAGTCTCTCATTGTACCTGGAACCCACTGCTTCAGCTAGATGGGTTGGTCCATGAATCGCGTGGATCCTCACGTCCCCACGTCCTACTAGTGTGTGACACTCCACTCAGCCTTTTCACACGGGTCCTAGTGAACTGAATGCAAGTCCTTATGTTTTTACCAACCAACTTCTTTTATCTTGGTCAGCCCCTTCTTCATCTTGTCAGCCTTCTGCTAACTTAAGCTGTGGGGTCTCTTGGATTTCTGGTCTTGGAGATGTAGCTTTGCTTTATGCTAAGGAGGGTGGGCCATGTGACAGGTAGCCTAGCTCAAAGTGCTGTAGTGGCAGATACTGTCCTTATCAGTTGAGTGTACTTGGGCATGGTGTGTCACCTCTTGAAGTCTTTGCACAAGACAATTGGTGTCTTTGTGACGACATTTGACAGGGTTAGGCTGGCTTCATAGTATATTCCTGAGGGTTGCATGGGCTAAGCCAGTGTCTGGTAGGACCCAGTATACACCCAGTGTTGTTGCTGTTCCTGCTTCCCAGTGCCCCGAATTAACTTCTTCTCTAGCCACTCTCCTTTGGAAGAATGTGGGGTTCATTTTATTTTATTTTATTTTTTTATTTTTTTTATTTTTTTTGGTTTTTTGAGACAGGGTTTCTCTGTGGCTTTGGAGCCTGTCCTGGAACTAGCTCTTGTAGACCAGGCTGGCCTTGAACTCACGGAGATCTGCCTGCCTCTGCCTCCCGAGTGCTGGGATTAAAGGCGTGCGCCACCACTGCCTGGCATGGGGTTCATTTTATCTCTGTGGGCCTCTTACACACTGTTTCTCTTCTGCAGCTGCCCTAGCTGTTTATGCTTTGGTGTCTTCCTCCTGATATACTGAAATGCTCTCACACCGTCATCCCTTCTACGAGTGTCTTCCCTTCTGAATCTATTTTCGTGTTCCAAGCAGCTGGGCTTTTGCGAAGCCTAGTTTGGATCATGCCACTCTCTTGCTCTGAAACCCACTGTGGCTCCCTGTTACCCGTAGACCCGAGAGTAAATTCCGAGGCAGGCCTTTTAAACTTTCTGCACCTAGATCCCACCAGTATAACCGATTTCATCCTGGTTTGCATCTCTCTGCACCTGGCGATCCAGCTTCGGTGGACTAGTTCCTTCCTTCCCAGATTCTCCATTCATGCTATTGTTATGATGAGCTCTGCTTGAGCATGAGGAATGTATTTTCTGAGACTGGAGCAGATGATCTTTCTTTTATTGTCTTGTTACAAAGATAGAACCTCTGCCCGTCCAAAGGCTGGTACAGAAGGTGGGTTGCCAGGCACCTTCTTGGAGATGATTTTAAATGTGATGTTCTCTTAGAGATAGCTGTGCCTGCTTAGCAGTGAGAGGGGAGCATACAGCGAAAGTATATTGTCATTAACCTTCTGGCTACTGTTCCCTCCTCTCACTAGGCAGAGTTCTGGCATCACTCTTCTCTCCCCGTATCACTAATTTTTCATAGTGGTTGTGAAACCCAAATCCAATTATGTCAGTTCTCTGCTTAAACTCCTACAATGCTTCTGTGGCTTGTAAACTGCTGTTCTGGAAGGGAGGTGGAGGTCTGTGTGGCCTGAAGCTGGCTTTCCACTCTAGACTTCCCTCCATCTGTTCACTGACTCCATACCCATCTTTAAAACACTTATTTTGAATTTTATCTTTTGAGAACTTCCTTTATGAATGCTGTATCTATATCACTTCCATCACCTTCCCCTTCAAGCTCCCCTTATGTTCCTTCCCACATTCATAATATCTTCTTCAATTATTATTGTTGCATGTCTATACACGCATGCGCACATGCATTTACACATGTGCACACATGTGTATGCAACTCACTGAGTCTGTTTATCATTGTTTGTATGCTCACGTGTCCAGGGTTGATCACGTGGAACTGGGTAATTCAAGTGGGAACCTGACTGCCCCTTAAACCACACTGACTGCCCCTCTCTCAGCAGCCACTGGCCACTTGCGGCTCTTCACATAGGGGCAGGACCATGTAGCATTTTCCTGGCGTGCCAGCTGGTGGTGTCACTATGCTGGCCTTGTTCAGGCAACCATGTCATTGGGATTTCATGGGTGTATTTTCTTTGTTGTGCTGAGGGGACACTATCTATAACTGCAAGTACCCAGGACCTCTGGCTCTTAGAATATTTCCAGCCCTCTTCCACAATTGCTCCTGAGCCTTAGGCTTATTTGACCTAGGGCAATTTCTGGCTTCCTTCCCACTGTCACCTTCCTGGGTAAGTTGTTCTGTCTTGTTTGCTCTTCTCTGTCTCTTGTCACCTCATATTCACGCTTAAAGTCAGTGTTGAAATTTCACTTGATCAAGGAAGCCCGCTCTTCTGGCCAGCACAGAACCCTGATTATATTCTGACCACTGTAGCAGGCTTTCTTTTGGATCACCAACTAGGTCCCAAATTATGATATGGAGACTTATTATTAATTATGAATGCTCAGCCTTAGCTTATGCTCATTTCTGGCTAGTTTTTTTTTCTTTAACTTAACCTGTTTCTCTTCATCTATGTTTTACCTTTCATTTTGTGTGCCCTACTCTGTGTGCCCTACTCTGGCAGCTACCTGGCTGACTTTGGGAATCCCCCTCTTTTTCTCCCTCATTTTCCTCTCCTCTCTCTCCTGAGCCTAGATCTCTCCTATGTATTCTCTCTGTCTGCCAGCCCCACCTCTCTGTCTACTGCCTAGCTATTGACTGTTTAGCTTTTTATTAGATCAATCAGGTGCCTTAGGCAGGCAAAACATCATGTCTTTATATCGCCAAACAAATGCAGCATAAACAAATGTAACATATCTTTACATAGCTAAAGTAATATTCCACAACAGCCCACAACATGAGCTGCTTCTTAGTATTTGTGGCGTCCTGGTGTCAGCTCTGTGGTGATTTCAGAGATGCTTCACCTTCTCCACTAGACTTTTAACCTCAAGGTCAGAGGTCATGCTTGTTCTCCTCATATTTTCAATCTCTTAACACACATGCCAGCAGAGTTTCACAAACTATTTTCTGTTCTTTAAAAAAAAACACTTACTGGGCATTCGCTTGCATGCTAGTCACACTATATAAAGTAAGGAAAGAAAGCCACACAAAAGGTGAAGGGTGGATCGTGGGAGGAAAGACAGAATGGTAGAGGTGATGTGGTTTAAAGCGGCAAAGCCAAAAGAAAAAAAAAATAAAGAGGTTAGCAAAGCAGTCCCAGGCTCTGACAAAGGAAGGCTTTTGTCCCACTTAAATCCCGCCTACCACCAAGTACCCATGGTTTCCCAAGGCTTCCAAACTTCCTGCTGTAGCCGGTGCTTCCTATGAGACATCAAAACAGCAGCAAGGAGCCATTCAGAACCCCAGGGAATCTGACTGAGAATTTTTATTTCATTTAGCAAATATGTACTTAGACCTGGCCTTTTATAGGATAATTCTAAATGTTAGGAGCGGTGAGACTAGCTTCCCGTGTTCAGAAGTGGTACAGCCACAAGGCAGAGTGTGCTTTGATGGCTGGGGAAAGAGCCCTAGGCTTGATTTATTCATGTTTCCTAAGATATACCTAGAGAACATCATCTTTCAGAATGGGAGCCGAATTCTGGAGACGAACTGTTTTTAAGGAAAATCTGTTTGTACCGGAATGATAATTTGAGACTCAGTTTGAGTCATTGTATCCAGATGTCTCTGAATTGTAGACTCAATATACAGCACACCATCTCTCAGGAATTGTGTAATAAATATTTCAGGGCCTTAAACATGTGCCATGATTAGGCATGTGTTATAGTAGTTGACTGAGTAAGGGTTTGATGCATTGACATGAAAAAGACTCCTTCAAGTTTAGCACGTTTTCATCCAGGGCTTAAAATATCCCACTGTGGAAATTCCCAGAGAGCACAGACAAATTCTGTTTCCAAGATCAAAGCTCTTGCTGTAGATTTCAGAACTGAGCATTGGGATCCTGAGTCTCGGTCTTCAGTGTACCCATTTGTAAGAAGAAAATCCCGTTAAAATCGTTACGAGTCCCCAGCCTTTTCACCAATTTGTTTGGGATGCTGTCACTCCACAGTGAATGCAGCATGGAAATGAGTTTTAATGTAGAAGTAGTTTTGAAATAAAAATAGCGAAAGCCTGAATAGGGGCTGGAGAGATGCTCAGTGGTTAAGAGGACTTGTTGATCTTTCAGAGGACGTGAGCTGGGTTCTCAACACCCAAGTGGGTGTCTCTGTTGGAACCTGATGCCCCCTTCTAGCCTCTGCTGGCACACATACTAAAATTATACATCTTAAAAAAACTAAGTAATTCAATAAGCATTGTTGTGCATTATGTAATGAGTTACTTAATGTCCAGTTTGAGATGCCAGGAAGATCTTGGCAAGATCAAAATGCAAAAACTGGTTTGGCTCTTTGCATCTATGTTTTGTGGAAGTCTACATTAGAAAACCTTGAAAGAAGGTGTCATAAGGATTTCTATTTCTCTGAAGAGATACCATGACCATGGCAACTCTTATAAAAGATGACATGTAATTGGGTTGATTTATAGTTCAGCAATTTAGTCCATTATCTTCATGGTGGGAAACATGGCAGCATGCAGGCAGACATGGTGCTGGAGAGGCAGCTGAGAGTTCTATATCCAGATATGTGGGTAGCAGGAAGAGAGAATAAACTACTGGCTTGAGCTCTTGAACCTCAAAATCAGTGATACACTTCCTCCAACAAGACCACTCCTACTCCAACAAGGCCACACCTACTCCAACAAGGCCACACCCAGTCCAACCAGGCCACACCTCCTCCAACCAGGCCACACCTACTCCAACCAGGCCACACCTCCTCCAACC
Organism: Dicrostonyx torquatus; assembly: GCA_028555095.1. Taxonomy (NCBI): domain Eukaryota; kingdom Metazoa; phylum Chordata; class Mammalia; order Rodentia; family Cricetidae; genus Dicrostonyx; species Dicrostonyx torquatus. The sequence goes on along the minus strand of JAQHUG010000013.1, from coordinate 9,455,501 downwards.
AGGCCACACCTCCTCCAACCAGGCCACACCCACTCCCACAAGGACACACCTCCTAATAGTGCTGCTCCCTGAGCCTATGAGGGCCATTTTCATTCAGACCACTATAGAAGGTGTCATTTAAGAGGGGAGATGACTTCAACCTCTGGGACTCCCATGACAGAAGGAAAGGACAGACTCACTTATGCTGTTCTCTGTCTTCCACATGCATGCCATGGCATGCACACTCACATACATGTGCACACACATACATACAAATAAATAAATAAATAAATGATAAACATTTTAAAAAGAGAGGAGATAAGTCAACAATAACAGAGAAATGAAAAATGCAGAAGAGGGAGAGGAGCATTGCTACTTAGAAGAGAATGTTTTCTGGAATTGTGGAGATGTGTGGATGTAACATGAGGGCCTGCTTGTTGGGGTTTCTGTCCTGCCCAGTTCCCACAGCCGGTATGTCCCAAAGAAAATCACAAAGAGATCTACATAAGTTATAAACTGATTGGCCCATTAGCTTCATATTAGCTCTTATAACTTATATTAACCCATTATTCTTACCTATGTTAGCAACATGGCTCAGTACCTTTTTCAGTGGGGCAGGTCACATCTTTCTTCTTCAATGTCTGGACAGGACTGTGGAGGAATGGGCTTCCTTCTTCCCAGAATTCTCCTGTTCTCTTTGCCTTGCCTCTACTTTCTGTCTGGGTTTCCCACCTATACTTCCTGCCTGGCTACTGGTCAGTCAGCGTTTCTTTAAAACATAATTGACAGAATACAGAATTGTCCCACACCATGTGGATATAAAGGAAGAGGCACAATTATGACTAAGGAAAGGGGCTGAGTAAGTGCATGGCTGGCAAATGGGGTGCAGGGATGACAGGGACTGTCCATGGTCTGACTGGGCATGCAGTGCATGCAAGAGGGTGGTGGGCTTCAGCCTGCAGGCCCGACAAGGCAGGTTACTGGGGATCTGAGAAGCTGAGGGTCTTAATCCGTTTTTCTGTAGTCCATGGAGAAATGATCCAAATGTCTAGCAACATAAAAGCTTGTTCTTATCTCAGACACTAATGGCATTTATGCCAGTAACTTGTTTTATGATCTGTTTATTTTTAAATTAATGAAAAATTTCTACATATATGTATATTTGTATGTATGTATGTGTATGTATGTATTTGTTTGCTTGTCTTTGTGTGTCTATGTACATAGGATGAAGTGCATGTGTAGAGGTCAGAGGACAACTTGTGGGAGTCAGTTTTCTGCTTTGAACATGTGGGTCCCATGAATCAAACTCCAGTCTCCAGTCCTGGCAGCCAGTGCCTTTCCTAACTGAGCCACCTTGTCAGCCCTTAGGTTTTGAATTAACATATGAAACAATGGGTTTCTTTATGCTGCTGTCATACATGGTATGTATCATTGCGCTTTGCTTATATTTGCCAGGCTGTCACTCTTCCTTGTCACCCTTGCCCCTTCCCTTTTCCTCTTCCTTAATTAGTTACCATCTACTTTCATTTTTATATTGTTGTAAAAGATGGGGAGAGGTGTGGGTTGTATTCCCGGCACCCGGCTCCCAGCCCCCAGCCACCAGCCCGCTCAGCTGCTGGTTGCTTGTACCCGAAATAACCACATAACAATTATATTCATTTAAATACTGCCTGGCCCATCATCACCAGCCTCTTCTTGGCTAGCTCTCACATCTAAACTAACCCATTATAAAAGTCTGTATGTCACCATGAGGTGGTGACTTACGGGACGGTTCTAAGGTACGTCCATCTTGGGTGCAGGATCATGGTGGCTCTCTCACTTCCTTTCTTCCCAGAACTTCTGTTCTGTCTACTCCGCCCACCTAAGAGCTGACCTATCTTACAGGCCAAGGCAGCTTCTTTATTAACCAATGAAAGCAACAGAAATAAAGATGAACCCTCCTACATTATATAAATAAATACAGGTTTATATACATATGCGACATTTATCTGTCTTTTCCCCTCCCATTTTCCTCTCTTGGTCTCCCTTCCTCCTCCCTTTAGATACTTTCCCTCTTTTTCTACCCACGTGATCTCCTTTCTGCCCCCTCCCTCTTATCTCAGAATGAGAGTGTGGTGTTTAGTAAGGTCTTGTCCATACAGAGAAGTACTCTCTGACTCTATCTTCAACTCTCTCTTTTACTTTTTGTTTTGAGACAGAGCTTCACTGAGTTTTCCAGGCTGACGTTGAGTTCCCTGTCTGAGCCCAGAAAGCCTGTGATCCCCCTGCAATGACTTCAGAGTCATTGGTTACAGGCCAGCATCACCAGCTCAGTTATCTGCATCTGGCTTATTTCACTCAGCATGATGGCTCTGGTCCCATACATTTTTCTGAAAATGAACAATTTAGTTCTTCTTTTTACAAATGTAATTATATATTTGTTGAAGGCATACGTCACAAAACAACCCCACACCAGTTTTGGAATTATTATAAATAGGGTTGTGGAGGTGGTTAATGGTCAGTTGTAAGGTTCTTTAATAAGTAGCTTTATTGCATCTGCAAATATTAATAAAAGGGTTATTTATTTAAGGGGAAAACTTATAGATCACCATCCTAGACAACAGCCCTCTGTGCTACCAGAAACAAAGTCTAACAGCCGGAAGTGGAAGCAAGAGAGAGAGAGAGAGAGAGTAGGACTACCGCTGCTTTTTAAAGCAAAAGAGACAATGCCCAAGTGGGCTGGTATCTTACAGGCTATTGGCTGAAAGAGTGGAAGGAGCTCCCCCAGCACCTCTCCCTTTTGTTTAAGTAAGAGAGTTCAAAACCCAATACAAAATAATATACATTAGAAACAGATATCAAGTATAAGATTAGAATTACAATCAGCATATACAATGGCTTGGCTAGATCATAAGAGGACAGTAACTATGACTATCTAATCTTCAACCCCATTGAAGGCCTGAGAAGGGACATAATATTACTTAAGCAGGCAGGAAGTACAACCAAGTAGCTTCCAAAGCGAGCAATATATGACAGAGACAATTAGATGCCTGAACAATCACCCAAAGTCTCATTTTGCAACGTTGAAGCAACCAACTAGCATAATTGACAGACCATTTTCAGAGGCAGGAAATTTCTCAAACCCATCTTATCCTGCCTTGGCAAGATTTGACAGTCCTGCTTATCCATTTCTGGATATCATGTAACTTGTCAGTGGTTGAGGCATTGTTGGTTCCTTGCTCAAAGGCCAGTTTTTCAAAGAAGAAAACAAGCTCCAAGTGGAGGGTCTTTGGTGCTCAACATTCTCTTGGGAATAGATTGGTGCTGTCAGAAGCAGTCATGTCTCTTGTCAACAGAACCCTAAGTTATTTAAATGCCATGCTCCACAGATCCTTGAAGTGGTTGAAGATTACCTGTCTAGCCAATCTCTGTGTATCTAAAGAACCTAATTGATCTAACTGTATGTACAGCAAGTATGAACAACTATTGACCTATAATAATTAATACCTGTAAAACTTAAAGACTAAAACTTCGTGTCAGAATATTAGATAACCTGTAAACAAATGTGCAACAAATGAGGACAATGACCTCAAAATGTAAACAATATATAAGTATCTTGATCAGAGGTAGGAGTAATATATAATGCAATATGAAAATGTATCCTAAAAAAAAGAAAAAAAGAAAATGTATCCTAAAAGTTGTATCAATATACAAAATGTCCTAAACAGAGATAATAGCATGCATGTATACAATCTGGCAAGATAACTTTGTATAGGTGTACAAATAATGTAAACAAAAGTAAATATAATTTGAACTTGTATCAATATACAAAAACTATACCATGAATAATAGCTCACAAGTATTCACTCTATTACCCACTATTTCTATCACCCCCCCTTTTTTAAACAAACATAGTTTTCACCCCAACCCTCTATCTAATACAAGTAATAATCTACATTCCCTAAACAGTGTTCCAACCCTATGGACAAACTTTTTTTGGGATGGTGGCGTCATCTTCTAGAATTGTTTCCTGCTGTCATGGGGGTGATGTTCTCTAAATGGGATCCTGCAAAATTAAAGTGATGGCTAAGTTTCAAAATTACTGTCTGGTATAGTTACAAACAATTTCTGAGCAGTCGATAGATAGGGATTTTTTTTTCTTCAAAGTTCTTATTTGAAATTCTGGCCAGAATGTCATGAGAAGGTGCACCATTTCAGCAGCTGGTACCCCACCCCCGAAAAAAAAGCAGTCTTATAGTAGCGCTGTCTGCATCATGACATCATCTCAGCTAGGTAGAGTTGTTGCTGTGGGGCCCCATCTTCTTTCTGGAAACTTCAAAGATTACTGCAGGAAAAGGATCTGTAGGAAAATCTATTGTTCATCATGGAAAACTTAAACATCATTCATGTAAACATACATTCAATGGAGAATATGATATAGACAAAAAAGGCATGGAGAAAGTAAAAATATTTTCTAAAGTGTTTCTTCTGTCCCATATCAGATGGCTCCCTATATGAGACAGAAATGCTGAATGTTCCTTCTAACAACATGCTTGGATTTAGAGAAGCACAGAGCCATTGTCCAACTCCAAAACCAGATGAATATGTGTGTGTGTGTGTGTGTGTGTGTAAATGTAAGTGTAACTCATACCTGGATTCATAAACCATATTCTGTTTTCTAGATGCTCCTTAATGGATAGCTATTTTTTCTTCTGTCAGCATTCAGGGTCTTGAATTTTTGATGATGTGTATTTTCCTGCAAAGATAAGAACAGAACCCTGCCCCAACCCTATATGACTTTTGTTTTTGTTTTGTTTTTAAATAAAAGGATTATTTATTTAAGGGGAAAACTTACAGATCACCATCCCAGACAACAACCAGGAATGAAATCTGACAGCCGGAAGCTGGAAGCAAGAGAGAGAGAGAGAGAACAGGACTACCGCTGCTTTTTAAAAGCAAAAGAGACCACACCCAAGTGGGCTGGTATCTTAAAGGCTATTGGCTGAATGAGCGGAAGGAGTTCCCACAGCAATGTAGTCCAGATGAAGGAGTAAGAACCTCTAAAACTGGAGTTGCAGGTGACTGTAAGCTACACAGTGTGGGTGCTGGAAGCTGAGCTTGAGTCCTTTAAAAAAGCAGTTCATGCTCTTAACCACTGGACCAAATTTCTAGTCCTTTCCCCCTTCTTGAATAAAATTCCACTGTGTAATACACCAGGCCATCTTAGTCCACTCATCTGTTCACAGGTACCTAGGGTGGCTCTGCATCTTGCTAGTTATCGTGAACAGTGTTGTGGTAAGCATGGATGTGCAGCATCTCTATGGCATGCTGACTCAGGTTCCTTTTGTTACGCAACCCAGAGTGGTAAAACTGGACCAGGTGGGAGCTAGCTTGTGGAGGGACCACCAGGCTGGTTTCCACACAGGCTGCACTGGCTTGTACCCTCACCGTCGGTGTAGAGGAATTCCTTTTCTCCCACTTCCCCTCTGCAATAGCCTAAGATTAAAAACCAAAGACGAGCAGACAAGATCATTACTTAGCTGATAGCTTTCTTCAGTACATACGTACCTCAGTTTACTTAACTGCGCTCCGTTTGCCTCTCACAATTAGTTCCAAGACAACTGTGTTTTGGAAAACATTTCCAACTATTGGTATTTGCTCTTGATAGATGCATACTCAGATCTTACAATTCTAAGCCAGAGATAACTTTAGGGATTCATTTGCAAAATGCTCCATGTTAGATTTGAAGTCTGGGCACATTGAACCCCACTGCTACCAGATCTTGTCCTGCTCAGTCAAATCATCCATCCTTTCTTCCTCTAGTTGAAGACAACAGCAAAAACTGTTACTTGGAGTCATTCCTCAAGTCAACTGAGCTCATATGCCTCTCCAAGTCTGGTGGCTTTGTGACCTCTTTTGTGTTAGATTCCCTGGGCATGGGAGGGACACCGGTTCTTTCCTAGCCACACTGTGTATTGTCACTGTGAATTCTCTTATGTGTTCCTGTCCTTGCCGTGGCTAATGCACCCAAGCCTTCATTTAAAGCAATAAGCAGCCCGAGGTTTATGAAATAAAAGATTGATATCGGCTTCATGAAACCCAGGCAAAAGCAATATCTTTTCTATATCTCACTGTGCTTTTAACTCCAGGAACCTTCATACACAGCGGCCACTAAAAATGAAATAACAACAACAGTGATGATAATAATAAAAAGGGTGCTTGCTATCTTCCAAGAACCATAGTTTGAGTAAGGATGGCTTTAATTTCTCCATTGATTTAATGACAGCTGATGACCATGCTTGTTTCTTTCTTCACTTTTAAAGAGTATTTTCATTTTTAAAGGAGAGAGTCGTAGAATGTAGTATAACTTCTTGTCTACTTCCTGGCTTATTTACACACCGGGACCCTGGCTAGCCAAAGTACCTGCTCAGAGCTGTTTTATTCAGTGTAAGGGAGGCAAGTATCACACAGCAGGAGAGGGATTTGCTTTGATAGCGTGAAACATTCCACAGAGTAAATCTGCTTTCTCCCTGTCTTCCTAACGCGCATCCAATCTCATAGGCCGGGCTATTTATTTGCACACAGAAGGCGTAGAAGTACTCATAATAAATACAGGATTTGACAACATGACCCAACATTATTTGGCTCCAGACAGAAGTTACGATCCGTTTCCCAGTACCTAACTTTTCTTACCAGTTTCCTTCCTCAAATTAGATATTTGCCGTGTACCATGTGATTATTTTCAGTTTAATTTCTACCCAGCCAGACAACTTCCACCGTTTAATTAGAGTATTTATTCCACTTGCCTTTAATTGGGTTTGAGTCTACTCTCTTGTCTTTGGCTTTTCTCTGACCATCAATTCTCTTTCTCTTTTTCTTGTTTCCTTCCTCTCTTTCTCCTTCCTTCTCTCTTTCTCTCCACCCCCTCTCCCTCCATCCGGCTCTTCTTTCCTTCTTTCCCTTTTAAGCAGCTAAGTGAGGAATTTTCCATATTTTCTCTCTAACGGTAGCTAAAGCTTCACCATCCTATTCATCTCTGCATCTGTTCCGATTGGTCAGTTTCTCTTTTGGCTCCACGTCATGGTTTCATTTTTTACACAATGTGCCTATCTTGATTGCTTGCTGTGCTCCCTGGTATTAATTACCCAGATTTCAATGTCTTTCTCAGTAGATCTTAACAGACCATGCTAATATTCAGTGGGCTAATCAACTAATACTGCATAAGGACAGAAAAACACCTCCCAAAGCTGTCCTCCTAAGCCACCCAGGGAAAGCAAGATAATAGCTGTTCCCCAGACACCCCCAAAGCAAACAAGATACTGAAGTTTCTCCAGTTGCCCCAGGTGGCTGGGTTGTTTGGCCTAGCCTTGGCATCTTCTCACCTTTGGGGGACTAGGCTCTAGTTTGAAGCTTCTCTGTCCAGCTCAATTTGCCTTTCCCTCTGCATCCAGACTCTCTGTCACAGGAGAAAGTGTCACACCAACCAAACCTCAAGCTTGACTTGCGCGAAAGGCTCTGGGTGTCAGTTACCCTGTCAGCTGCTGTGCTCTGTGGGGCTTATACTGTCAAACTCATTCTTAGCATAGGAAACTCTTTTCTCTGAGCCTTACAACCTTGTGGCTTCGGGCACAAGCCTGGACATAAGGTCATTCCTTAAGTTTGGTTTGCATGTCCTGATTCCAAGAGATTCTCATGCTGCACCCTTGTTCGGTGCCAGCGAGATGTAACCAGTGGCTGGCATTACACAGGAGGACCAGGGCTGCCAAGGACAAAATCAATCATGGAAAAACAATTAGCTTTCAAATGAGTGCTGCGTGACTGGGATTGGTGCTACTGCGAGCTGATCTGGGAAAGCTCTCATACGCCTTGACATGCACATATGATGCCATTTGCGAAGTCTCGTGGCACCCTCCTTCCAGCAAGATTGTTTCCATGGAGAATGGAAACAAAATGCACTATCTTTCCTATCAAAGGGTTGAATGAGATATTTCATTAATAATTGTAAAGAAGCTACTTGGAAGAAATTAAAATTCCTTCAGGGTCAGTGCTGTTGTAATCAAAATATATGTTCCAATTTTGAAATTACACTGCCCTGTATTATCTAATCATGCAAAAATATGAGGCCAAGCTCTGAGCACTTAGAGTGAGGCACAGGAAGCCTTTGAACTGGAACCAAAACTCAGCAGAAGCCCTGCTGTGTGTGCTGTAGGAGGGTCCACCTTTATTTCTGTTGCTTTCATTGGTTAAATAAAGACTCTGCCTGGCTTGTAAGATAGGTCAGACCTTAGGTGGGCAGAGTAGACAGAACGGAAGTTCTGGGAAGAGAGAAGGAAGTGGGCAGTCGCCATGAGGCTCCCATCGCAGATGGATGCAGGTTAGACCTTTCCGGTAAGTCACCACGTGGTGACTTACAGACTTTTATAATGGGTTAGTTTATGAGGTGAGGGCTAGCTAAGAAGAGACTGGTGATGATGGGCCAGGCAGAGTTTAAATGAATATAATTCTCATGTGGTTATTTTGGACATAAGCAAGCAACCAGCGGCTGAGCGGGCCGGCAGCTGGGGGCTGGAAGCCAGGCGCTGGGAACACAACCAACACCTCTCCCCTCCATTTACAACAGTGTGCTTGCTTGTTAATTTAAGCGTGGTAACATACTCTTATGAAGAACTAAAACGCTTTGCCTTGCTGACATAGTTTAGATCGTGTGACGATTTTCTTGAGCCTCTAGACCCAAATGACCATCTGACTTGTCATGGTGAAGAGACACCATGACCACAGCAACTCTTATAAAAGAAAGCACTCAGTTGAGGACTTGCTTATACTTATAGAGAGGTACTCCATGATCACTGTGGTGTGAAGCAGACATCCATGGCACTGGAGCAGCATCTGAGAGCTTTACATTCTCATCTGCAGGCAGGAGAGAGAGAGAGAGAGAGAGAGAGAGAGAGAGAGAGAGAGAGAGAGACACTCTAGGCACCCCCAGTGATATGCCTCCTCCAACAAGACTACACCTTCTCCAACAAGGCTACACCTCCTAATCCTTCCAAAACTATTCTAACTGGGAACTAAACATTTAATTATATGAACATATAGGTACCATTCTCATTCAAATCACTACACTACCCAAAACAATTTACAGATTTCAGGCCATCCCAACCAAAATTCCCGTGATGTCCTTTACATAGAGAAAAGTATCCTAAAATTCATATGGGACTATAATAGTCAAAGAAATCCTGAACAAAAAGAACAGTGTTGGAGAAATTTCTCTATCACATTTTAAGATATATATTACAGAGCTATAGTAATAAAACCATTATATGGTACTGGCACCAAAATAGACATGTAGGTTATTTGGAAAAAAATAGAAAACACAAATGTGATTGCACATAGTTATAAGCCATCTGATATTTGAAAAAGATGCTAAAAACGAACACTGGGAAAGCAGAATCATCAACAAATGTTGCTGGGAAAACTGGATGGCCACATATAGAAGAATGAAATGAGACACATGTACAGCACCCCGTACAAATGGACTCCAGGTGGACCAAAGACCTAATTGTGAGACCAGAGATGCTGAAACTGCTCAGAGAAAACAGAGGCAGCATCTACAAGAGGTAGGTGTTGGAAAGGACTTTCTGACTAGGATTCCATTCAACAAGTAAAACTCACAGAACTAAAAAGCTTCTATGTAGCAGAGGAAATGCACTGTTTCCCTTCAAGAATCTGAAGGCTATCAGAGTTACCAGGTTGAGAGCAACCCTCATGGATAAAAGTGAAGGTAGCATGCAGTCAAATCCAGGAAGCTGATAAAGGGGCTGAACTGGTTGCTGCATGAAGGTTGTTTGCAAAAGTCCAATCTGCTCTTGTCAGTAAAGGACAGATCCAATAGGATTATCAGTTTGGGCTGGAGAGATGGCTCAGAGGTTAAGAGCACTGACTGCTCATCCAGAGGTCATGAGTTCAATCCCCAGCAACCACATGGTGGCTCACAGCCATGTATAATGAGATCAGGTGCCCTCTTCTGGTGTGCAGGCATGCATGGAGGCAGAATAAATAAATCTTAAAAACAAAGAATTATCAATTAGCACATCATGACTTAGCTCTCAGTTTGCTTATGCTCGGGTGGCAGCAAGAATGCTGTTTCCTCCCTTCCAAATGGAGGCTAAGAACAGGGTAGATAAATTGCCAAACAAAGTGAGATTGTAGAGGCCAGTCGATCATAACAGCTGAGGAGCCATAAAGGGGCACACATTTCACCATCAATCACAAATGTGCATACACTCAAACGCACAGCACGGTAGCTGAAGCCTGGCTTAAATGGGATCATTTCTGTTTCAATAGCGTTTGATTATTCCTGTGATGCTATTATGATGATCATAACTACTGCAATTTGCTATTGTGTAGAAATGGTTTGTCCAAAGAGATGCTGCTCAAAATCAAGAATAACAGAGATGATTTGCTGCGAGCATCCATTTGGAAGATCAGGAAGCATTCCTTTCAGAAAGGAAGTTCAGTGTGTTTTGGGAAGCCCGGCCAGTTCTCACCAGGGAGAGTCATGTCATGGAAGGAGGATTGTCCTTTTCCCCTCGCTTCCCCGTCAAAGAGCAGTAGAACCTTGGACAGGGTGTCCCCGCTCTCTTTGCTATGAAGCTCTGCAAACAAGCCCTTCCACCAACCAACAGGGGCAGACTTCTTAGGCTGGGTTCTCTGTGAAGAATGCTCTCCCTCCTCCCTTCCTCCTGGAAGTCTGATTGGTCGGCTGTTTTCCTTCGAGTTCCTAACAGATCCACTTTGTTAGATGTCTCTCTGGGATCTGCAGGTAGAGAGAATGGTTCCTCCGTAAGATCGAGGGCGGTGTGAACACAGAATAACACTATGCGTAGAAAATATGACGATTATTGTGGGGTCATTGGTCACATGGTGTTGATGTAGCCTGATACCCGGTTTCAGAAGGTGCTGGTGGAAGGGGTCCAGGTTCTTCTGTTCCCAGACAAAGTATAGCTCGGAGACAATTTATTAGAGATAGTATATTTCCAGAGATGGGGAACTAACTGGGCTGAGCAAAGAGGGAATGCTTATAAGCTCAATAACCCGTCCCCCTTCCCATACACAGAGTTTGGGTTTTAATGTGACATAGTACAGGTTCTTGGGGTCATTTGCATAGCATGGACTTTTGGTTCATTTGCATAGCATTTGCCATTCTGAGCATGCTCTGTTACATGCAGCTCTGTGTACAACTTTATGAATCACTTGTGTCCTTAGCATTTTGAGTCTCTAACCAGGGGTGCAACACTTTCATATTATAATGAGCCAGAAGTCACTCTAAGCCGCTCTGGAATGCCTCTCTCTGTTCAGTGTGAGCAGCACCAGCCTGCTTAAGTCCACCTCAGCTGCCTTCACTGATTTTGTAAGCCTTTGTGTAAGCTTCCCGGATCTCGTTCTGCCTCATTCTCCGGCCTCAGTGTTACCAGTACTTGCTTAATTGCGGCCCCCAGAAGACTGTAAATGGTTTAAAAACAGGTGGTTCAGCTTTCCAGGCTTGGCATAATGATGGCCTTGGAATAGCAAATACTGGCTGGCTTTTCTCAGCACAGAAGAAACACCACGGAGCTGTTGCAAAAGAGGAAATGAAATGACAAACAGTGAAGCACCTGAGGGTGAGCTTACACGTATAAAATTCATAATTCTGACCTAATAATTCATAATTCATAAAGCTGACAGAGAGAATGGAGGTAAGGAATCACAAAAAATCCTCCTTATGCATGCAGCTTGTGTCTTTCCACCCAGGTCTCTGAGATTCTAAGTCTCCTATCTACTTATGGGGGAAAAGCCCATCTTAAATTGAGTAGAAAGGGAGCAGTTGTTGCCATTTAAATAGAACACAGAAGATGGAGTGATAGTTGGAAATAAAATCTCCCTTTCAAAATGTTTTCTTTCATTCCTAGGCTTTGGTTCTTCTACACTCACACTTCAAACCGCAGAGGAGCACAGAAACAGTGTAGAAGGTCCCTCGTAGATGGCTGGGACCTTCTCTGTGGTACCTCTTCACTAGCATGCCAGGAATCATGAAGGAAGACAAGGGGAAGGGGTTCTGCTCATGAGGGTGTCCAGGGAAATACTCAATACACTCTTGTCTCCTGCTGTGAGACCGTGTCACCGTGGTTATTCAGCATGCATGGACTTAGCTTCCATCCTACTGTTCACACAGACAGAGTAGGGAGGCAACATTCTGAACAAGCTGTGAAGGGCCACAGGGTCTCAGGACACACGGACATCACCAGCTCATTCCTTCAGTGTAGAGAATCAAAGAGTTAGGTGACCCTGTAACATGAGGGCCTGTTTGTTGGGGTTTCTGTCCTGCCCAGTTCCCACAGCCAGGAAATCCCAAAGAAAATCACACAGAGGTCTCCATAAGTTATAAACTGATTGGCCCATTAGCTCGGACTTTGTATTAGCTCTTACAACTTACATTAACCCATTATTCTTATCTATGTTAGCCACATGGCTTGGTACCTTTTTCAGCAGGGCAGGTCTGTTTTTCAGCAGGGCCCTGTTTCTCAACATCTCTGATAAATTTAAGTCTAAAATGTTCAGTGTGTGGACAGGACTGGGGAAAGAGCTTCCTTCTTCCCAGAATACTCCTATTTTAATTGCCCCACCTCTACTTCCTGTCCGATTGTCCTGCCTATACTTCCTGCCTGGCTACTGGCCAATCAATGTTTATTTTAAACATAATTGACAGAATAGAGAATTGTCCCGCACCAGTTTCCAGCATTCCTTCTGGCTCCAAAGGTCATGATTTTTAAATAAAGTTGAAACTGGTTCCTCTCTCTTCTCCCACTCCACTTGGCGTAGAGGCTTAAACCCCCTCTCTTTGTTCTGCAATAGTCTGATTGGAATTGTGCTCTTTGTTGAGCATCATGGGCACAGCTAAATTGTATGGAGTTCTTTAGTAAAAAAAGCCTCTTTCCTTGTTACACATACTCCTTCTTGGCTGCCCTGTTTCTCAACATCTCTGATAAATTTAAGTCTAAAATGTTCAGGGAAAAATCCTTTCCAGCACTGTATAACCTCTCAGTAGATGCCAGCTAAGCTATTTACCTCTCGATAAGGAGTTAGTTAAAAAAAAAAAAAACTGCAGGCAGAATATTTATTCTTTATTTTCTTTTTGATCTTAGTAATTGGTTCTATAATTGCTAGACGTGTGTTGGCACCATGAATAACTACCTGCCGTTTAGGAGCAAGCCTGGGTTTAAGCAGTTTAATGAATGTTGACAAGTGCTAGGCTTATGTGGCAGTGTTGCGACGTAACAGCTCTGGGGATACAGTGTGCAATTTCCTAGCTTTTCCTATACAATTCTAACGAATTCAGTGACGGGTACCTCCTCAAGAGATGCCAAGAAGCAGACCTCCCTGGTTTCAGACATTGGGAAAAGATGCCACTTATGTTGGTTAAGGAAATTACTCAGGCCTTCAAACCAGAATACCATCTTGGTTCCACGTGATTGAAGGGGAGGACTTCCCATCCTCCCAACCTTGACAACCACAAGCACCTGAGGCCCGTTTGAAGAACCATCACAAGGATGTCTCTTGAGCATTGTTTGTGTCGGTTACATGTTTCTAACTGCAAACTGCAGGCTCAGAATACAGGTTTACCAATGCATTGTCTTTGAAATTTTTTTCTTTTATCTTTGAGATTATAATATAATTACAACATTTCTACCTTCCCTTTGTTTCCTCCAAGCCCTCCCATATAACCCCTCCTTGGTCTGTAGAATGTTACATGCATGTGTGTTTTCATGGCTGAGAATCTGGTATTGGGTAGCCCACTGGTGTACTATTGGAGGATACCATCCCTCTCACTTTCTGTGTTCCTTAGTTGTCTGTAGTTTGTTGTGCGGGGCTCTGGTCTTGTGGTCTTTCCCATCCATTTGGCATGTCTGTTGGTGTCTTCCTTATTCAGCTCCTGGTTAAGCAGTCATGTTGGTGAGACTGTATCAGGGGCAACACACTGTCTTCAGGGAGGACAACCGCCACACAAGAAATGGGAATTAATTTGAAGGTCAGGATGGTTATGGTGATGCATGCCTTTATCCCCACACTAAGAGTCTGAAGCAGGAGGATTGTGGCAAGTTGGATGCTAGCCTGGGCTAGACTATGAGAGCTTGTGTCTAAAAACAAAACAGATAAATGAAAAATTGAAGTGGGAAAAAGATTGTCCTGGTAGTTGATAATTCATTTATGTGGTTTTTTTGGGAATAAAGTCAACTAATATACTTGTTACGAAATGCATTCACCTTAAATGTACAGCTTATTGTTTAGTAAACTTAGACACTCTTGCAGCTACCAGTGTAAGACGGATGCAGATCAGTTGAACACCATCTGAAAGGCTTACAAGGCGCTCTGTGCTGTATCCCTCACCCTCAGCTCCAGCGAGCTCTACTCTTTGTCACTGAGGATTAGCTTTCACAATTCAGGGGTTATAAATGGATGAATAATGCAGCAGGCTAGTTACTTTCTCATTGCTGCAGCAAAATACCTGCTCAAGGCAACTCATGAAGGAGGGTTGGCTTTGGCTCATCATTTGAGGGCACAGTGCACCGCCTCCTGACAGGAGGAGCATGAGGCTGCTGGCTGCTCACACTGTACCGGGAGGCAGAGAGAGATGGCTGGTGGTACTCAGCTTCTTTTCTTCATCTTCTTCAGCCCAGAATCCAAGCCTGTGGCATGGTGCTGCCCACAATCAGGGTAGGTCGTCCTTTCTGGAGCATGCCCACAGGCACATCCTCAGGAGTGTTTCTATGGAGATTCAAATCCCATCAAGCTGACAAGATTAGCTATGACATGTGATCTGTGCTCTTCTGTTCAGGCTTTGTGTACTTAGCACATGTGTTTTAATTAAGTTTGTTTATTTGTTTTTTTATTGATGAAAGCCTGAGTTTCCAGTAATAGACTAAATAAGAAATATTAACAGTATCTGTTATGTTTATTTTCTTTGACAGGGTTTCTCTGTGTAGCCCTTACTGTCCTGGAACTTGCTTTGTAGACCAGGCTGGCCTCAAACTCACAGAGATTCTCCTTTCTTTGCCTTCCAAGTGCTGGGATTAAAGGCATGTGCCACCTCTGTCTATTTTTTTTTTACTTATTTTTATTCTTCTTTCATATATTATACCCCAACTGAGTTTCTCCTCCCTCACCTGCTCCAGTCTCTCCCCACCAAGTTCCCTTTTTCTCAGATCTACCTCCCGCCTCGCCTCCCCTCAGAAAAAAAGCAGGCCTTTCAGGGATATCAACTAAACACAGCATAACAAGCTACATTAAGACCAGGCAGAATGAGGCAACTCAGTAGGAGGAAAAGGGCCCCACAAGCAGGCAAAAGAATCAGAGACAGACCCTACTCCCACTGTTAAGTGTCCCACAGGAACACCAAGCTACTCAGTCATAACATATATGAAGAGGACCTAAGTTAGACCCCTACAGGCTGGCTCCCTGATCTCTGCGAGTGCCTGTGAGTCTGGATCAATTTGCCGGGCACACTTGCCTTTCTGTGCTCTGTGCGCTACCGTACATTTACCGAGCTGCTTCAGGCTAGGGGCTGGAGGTTGAAACATACAAAGACAGGGAGATACAGAGAGACAGAGACACAGACCTCTAGTCACTGGTAAGAAGCCCCTTATTCAGTAGCACCATGGAGGCTTATCTACCCAACAGTCAGGTGGGCCAACAGGTGAAAACCTTATCCTCTGATCCTCAAGGCACGGCAACACGTACTCGTGAAGCAGAGCTGGTAAACAACTTTGACACAGCTTTCAGTAACTCAAATCAGAGGTAAAAGATCTCTAGCAGGGAAGAGCAGCTGGAAGCCAGGATTCCAAATGGTCCCAACATCAATTGATTCTGTGGGTCTTGTTTTCATGGCTCCTCTGATTCTTTCTCCCCCTCCTCCGTAGGTAGGATTCCCCATGCTCCACCTAATGTTTGGCTGTGAGACGCTTGCATCTGCTTGCATTCAGTTGCTGGATGAAGTCTGTCCGGTCTCTTTAATGACAATTTTGCTAGGCTCCAGTCCCAGAACAGGCAAGATATCTGCAGGCAGGATAAACAGGTCAAAGATTTTGTGACTGGACTGGTATCCCAATCCTTCCACTTGAGTCCTTGTCTGGTTACAGAAGATGCCTGGTCCTCATTGTTGTTTAAGTTCTCTGGGATTGAACAATGAGGACCCTAAGAGAGACATATAGATCTAATCTACATGGGAAGTAGAAAAAGACAAGATCTCCTGAGTAAATTGAAAACATGGGACCTTGGGGGAGGGTTGATGGGGAGGGGAGAGGCAGGAGGGGAGCATAGAAAAATGTAGAGCTCAATAAAAATCAATAAAAAAGAAGATGCTTGGTTTAGGTTCTGTAAGTGCATGTTTTTTTTTTTTTTTTTGCATGGTTTGTTTATGCATGAACTTTAGCGTTTGGGCTGATGTCACCTTTCTCCAACTAACACTTTCTGAGAGCAGCAGTGTTTTTGTCAGGATCTTTTCATTTTTTATAAATGAATATCTATGGCTGGAAATGAAGGGTCACATGGTCAAGAGTCTGAATTTTGATAAACTGCCAAATGATCTTCAAAGCAATTATTCTATGTTTATTTCACAATTTCATATATGTATATAATATGTTTTGGTGATTTCTAATCCCCTTTCCCTTTTTCATCCCCCTCAATTCCTGCTGAAACCCTTCTTTACCTCCAACAAGTCTCCTCCTACTTTCATGTTTTTTTAAAAAAATTCTTTGTTCCTTCTTTTTATGAAAAATCATTTTCTCATATAATATATCTTAAATATAGTTTCCCTCTCTCTACTCATCCCAGTCCTCCCCCACAAGATGCATTCTTTTTCTGTTTCTCTCTAGAAAAGAACAGGCTTGTAAGAGATAGCAACCAAACATGACGAAATAAGATGAAGTAAAACCCATCTCAGTGAAGTTGGACAAGACAATCCAACAGGAGGAAAAGAGCCCCAAGAGAAGGCACAAGCGTCAGAGACCTACTCACTCACATACTCAGGAGTCCCATAAAAATCCTAATCTAAAAGCTCTACTACATACACAGAGGACCTGGTGTGGACCTGTGCCATCCCTGTTCTTGCTGATTCAGCCTCTGTGGGTTCACATGAGTCTTTATCAGATGATTCAGAGGGCCTTGTTCTCCTAGGGTCTTCCATCTCCTCTGGCATTTACACTCTTTCTGCCTTCTCTTCCTTGAGGTTCCCTTATCTCTGAGGGGAAGGATTTGATGGAGATAGCCTATTTAAAGCTATGTGCTTCACGTGTCATTACATGGCTGTGGGTCTCTGCATCCCTTCCCATTTGCTAAAGGAGGAAGCTTCCCTGATGATAGCCGAGCAAGGCACAGATCTAGGAATATAGCAGAATGCTGTCAGGAGTCTTTTTTATTGCAATGTTCCTCTAGCAAAGCAGTAGTATTTATCTCTAATCCCTGGTTCTTAGTTGTTGAAGCAGTGTTATGTATAGGTCTTACATTGTGGACTGTGCCTTAAGTCAAATCAGATGTTGGTTGGTTACTCCCACAGCTTCTGTGCCACCATTGTCTTAGCATTTCTTTTTTCTTTTCTTTTTTTTTCTTTTTTTTTTTTTGGTTTTTCGAGACAGGGTTTCTCTGTGGCTTTGGAGCCTGTGCTGGAACTAGCTCTTGTAGACCAGGCTGGTCTTGAACTCACAAAGATCCACCTGCCTCTGCCTTCTGAGTGCTGGGATTAAAGGCGTGTGCCACCACCACCCAGCGACTTAGCACTTCTTGCAGACAGGACAGATCATAGATCAAAGGTTTTGTGGCTGCATTGGTGTTTATGTTTCTCTTTCAGTAACCTGCAGAGCACCTTCTAGCACCAGAGGCACTAGAACGTAGGGGTGAAGGTCCCAGCTTGGCTTCTCCATGTTCAATGCATTGTGTGGATGTGGTCCTCAGCAATGGGGCCTTGCTGTCAGTGTGTGGAGACAACCTACTGTCTTGGCAACATCCTGGGTTGTTTGGTGATTCACATGGGAGCCCGTTGGCCCAAAGTGACTCAGTTCTGGCACTAAAAGCTTCATTTGGTGATATGGCCAGTTGGGACCCTGTCTTCCCATTATTAGGTGACTCCATTAGTATCACCTTCACAGAGTTTAGGAAGTTTCCCCTGCACTAGGTTTCCATTCTCTCAAATGCTTCCCAATTCCAACTGTCTTTCTCCACCATCCCCTTGGACCCCCGTTCTACCTTATATTCCACTAGCAATTCAGTAGTTCTTCATGTTGATCCACAGCCTCATTAACACATGATATTTTGTCTTTTACAATTTTATTCACTTTGATATACGTATGAAGTGAGAGCTCATTTTGATTTTACTTTGCATTTTCTTAGTCACTAATAATCTTAAAACATCTTTTCACATGCTTTTTGGTTATGTCAAGTTTATCCCAAAATACTTGATTGTAGTAAGAGGAATGTGGGCCCTTTTGTTCCGTCCCGCCCAGCTCCCGGTCACGGGCTTGCTAGCTTACATTTGAAATAACCACACGAAAATTATATTAATTTAAATACTGCCTGGCCCATTATCTATAGCCTCTTAATAGCTAACTCTCACATCTTATTTCAACCCATTTTTAATAGTCTGTAAGTCACCACGAGGTAGTGGGCTTACCGGGAAGATTCAGCATGTCTGACCCTGGCAGCTTCATGACTGTTCTCCTTGAGCCAGTCTTCTTCCCCGCATACTGTTCTCTTTTCCCTGCCTATCTAAGTCCTGCCCTATCAAAAGGCCAAGGCAGCTTCTTTATTAACCAATGAAAGCAACACAAAATACAGACGATCCCTCCTACACCACTTGATGGGAAAAGAAAGAGTCATTTTTACTCATTGTTTTGAAGGGCTCAGTCAATGGGCTTTTGTCCACATATGCTTCAACAGGATGTCCTTCTGTAGGAATGTTGGTAGCAGAGACTGCTTAGCTCATGGTGGACCAGAAGGAGGGAGAGAGATGTGGGGGGAGTCTATAATCTTTAAATAAATCTTTAAGCCATGCCCAATTGACCCACTTCCAGCTAGGCTCTATCTTTAACAGCCTCCCCTGGACCAGCAGCATCAACAGCTAGCAAAGGTCTAAGCCTCTGGAGGTCATTTCATATCAAATGATTATGCTGTCCACTCACCACATCTGTGAAATGTCATCACAGAGATGTGATGGCTTTGAATAGTCTCTCTTATAATTCTTGGTCTTTCTTAAATGTTGTTCTTCGTCAGATGTGTGCAGTGCATAGACTTTTTTTCTTTTTTTTATTATTAAAAGAAAAAATTACATTTACTCCCCTTGTTCCCGGCCCTCCC
>JAQHUG010000013.1:9374458-9399748 GCA_028555095.1 Dicrostonyx torquatus | reverse complement strand
GATTTGGACACAGAAAAGCAATGAATCTCTGTGTGATTTCATAGCTGGTTTCATCACAGGTTAAAGAATTCAGTTTAGAGAGAGGAGTGAGATGAGGTGAAGGAGAAACGATCATAGGATAAAATAGCAAAGGGTCATTTTCCTCCTTCTAATATGTCTGAGTTTGTGGCTTTCCAGCCAGTCCATTCTTGGTGACTTGTCCATCTGGTTTTTAAATTACTTGAATGATTGTCCTCCCTTATTTCTCTTGAGAATTCATTCTTCCGTGTAATGGAGTTGCCTTGGAGGATGTTCTCCTTGAGATAATAATATTATAGTGTGTAATTTCTTCATAAATTTTTATTTTATTCAATTTTCCTTCCATAAAGGAATCAATAAAAATGAGAGAAACAGAGAAGGGAAAAATAGGTGATGGGCCAGGGAGAAGCAGTTTCTGGCTGGTGGGAGGAGGCAGCGGGAGCATACCAGGGTATGCGTCTCGGCCATTTTTCAGCTGCTATGAAGAGGCGCCATGACCAAGGCAATGTATGAAAAAAAAGTATTTACTTTGGGAGCTTACAATTCCAGATGGTACAGAGTTCATGACCAGCATGGCAGTGAGCATGGCAACACACAGGCAGGCATGGTCCTGGAGCAGTAGTGAACGCTTACATCTGGTCCACAAGCAGAAGGCACGTGTGTGCATTCACACACACACACACACACACACACACACACACACACACACATACACGGAGAGGGGGAAAGAGGGAGAGACAGAAGGAGGGAAAAAGAGAAGGAGAGGGAGAGACGGGAGGAAAAGATAGAGAGGAGGAGAGGGGAGAAAGTTAACTGGGAATAGCATGGGCCTCAAAGCCCACTCCTAGTGTCACGCCTCCATCAACAAGGCCACACCCCCTTATTCTTCCGAACAGTTCCACCAATTGAAAACTAAGTATTCAAGTATAAGAGCCTATGGGGGCTTTTCTCATTCAAACCATCACATATGTTGACAGCGGAGGAAACCCACTCCTCGTGATGGATCTGAGGAGACAGCAGGAGCCAAGGGTCAAAACTAGACTTATCTCCAGGCTGACATGGACCTCAAGATGCTGAGGAATCTCTATGGGTTTGGGCAGTGCTCAGTTTCAAAACTTCACACTGTCATTCGGAAAACTCCAGGTTGCCTGCATGATCTAACTTTGAATGACTCGATTGAGCAATGGTGAGGAGGACAGATACAATCTTCCACACTGGGGCCTAGCTATCGTCTTCTCCACAGACAAACCTACGTCTTGTGTATGCCGTGATGTTCACGGAGTTGAATTCTGGCTTGCACTGTCATGGCTATTGAAGGAAGTAGCAGAGACCAGGCATGCAGCACACAGAGGACTCTCTACATCCAGATCCAACGACACATGGCCACTGCCAGCATAGTCAACTGCTGAGATTTCAGAAGGCAGTAAAAGGGTAAAGGCATCACATGACAGTTTTAGAATTCTTTTGTAAGAAGACATTCATCAATTAAAGATACATTCAAAGAAGACATCTATTACTAGTCATAGGTGAGCATGTGTTAAAAATACAGGCTTTTCTCTATTTTTCATTATTAGTGGACCCTGAGGTCAATTATTTAATACTCCTCATCTGATATGCTATTGATCCTGCAATAAAGTTAGAATTGTCCACATGAGCCACACAACCCTGTTCTTTGCTTGGTTATATCCAAGTATGGTCAGTTTTGCTTGCATTATGGCCATAGTAAGCATGAGTATGTCTTATGTGTGTCAGCCTCCCTATGCGATGGGACCTCTATAGCCCACAGACTACCAACCTGTAAGCATCCCATCTCTAAGCTTCTATCATCTCTGACACCATTGTTTAATTACTTCATTTTCAGAAGAAGCTTCTCTAGCGATTTCTGCCTATAGTCTAGGTCAAGTCCCTGCCATAAGTTTCGCAGGATTTTGTTTCCAGAGCGAATCTAATTCCACATGTAACCACACTGTACCTGTATAAGGATGTCCACTCCACTGACTGTAGAACCCGGCAAGAAAGAGAAGTCTATTGTGCTCAACCCTGTATGCCATGGCCTTCTGGTGTTGCTGTGCACACAATGAAGACTCAGCCTTTCCTGCAGAAAAAAATGCCTGTGTAGTTCCATGCTGTGGAACAGGCCAGTTCCTAGCAGGGGCCATCCTTCCGGGACCAGCTCTGCGATGCTATTCCAGTCACTTAGAATAATTAACAGCTACCGTTTACACTAGCACGGGAAGCCTCTGCCACCTAGGCAACTGGTTCCTTTTGAGCTAAAGTCATCAAAACAACAAGTCAAAGGACGCACAAGTGTTTTCTGGTGGGTCCTAGGTTGTTTGTGGACACATGATCAGAGGCACAAGCCCCTCTGTGCCAGTTAAAGCCCACTTACAAAGTAATTGCCGATCTCCTGGGTTTTTTAAAGTGCTTTCCCTAATTTCTTAGGGAAACATATGAGTGTTTTCCATCTTACTAAAGTTGTCAAGTAAACTTATCGTTGTTTCTTTTCGTTTCCTTGTAGCAGCCAGCACTGTTAAATAGCGCTTACAATAATACTTAAGGATAATAACCATAGAACGTCTTGGGAGAATTCAGAGGCTCTTAGAGAACCCTTTTATTTTTCTTAGATTGTGTGGGGCTCACTGGGATAGTTAAGTGGAAGTTAAACACGCGTAGGAAGAACGAAGTGCCTTATTGGTATTCTGTAGATACAACACAAACCAGCTATCCAGAAGCTGGATCAAGCAAAGCCAACAGGAAAGGGAAGTGGTGAGTGGAAGACTCAGCGTTTACCATCCCTGTTGGTAGAAGGCAGACTGTTCCAGGCTTTGTTGGGGAAAGAGGCCTTGAAGATATGGGGCAATGGCAGTGATTGGTGCGTAGGACTGTGATGATGTCACTACTATAGCTGTGCTGACACTGGGGATGCAAGGAGGTCCTACGGAAACCATAGCTCATCTTTCTAACATTCTAAATCAGATGAAGAAGCACAACATGACCAGCGATGGCTAGGGGTATAGTGGCCCAAACTGAGCTGACAAGATTAAGATGTGATTGTTGGACCCGGTGTGACAAACGGGCAAAACAGAAGCATGAGAACCTTAGGTTTGAAGTCCTTCTTAACGCCATCCTGAGCTTCTCTGTTATCTGATATTTGTGCTTGGTTCACTTACCCAGTGTTGAGCTTTGATAGTTCTGTGGTCAGTATGATTGTGTCTTTGCTGTCAGATTAAGGAGTTGGTGGCCGATCTCCCTGACACTGCTTTGGCCGCTTCTATTCATGGTCCAGTGATGGCTGCTGGCAAGTCTTACTTCTGATGGTGACCTTGCCCTGCATTCAGGTCACACTTGCAGAAAACACTGGGCTTACCCTACACAGCCTCTCATGTTAACACTTGGTCCCAATACTGACTTCCCAAATGAATGACTCTATATCTTGCTTATTGTCATGACCCTCAGAAACCACAATATTCCTCTTTTGGAATCAGGCTATAATTGTGGAATTGACTTTACTTTTTATTCTTTCGTCCATATTAAAAAAATGGCATAATTTCTGGAATATACCTATTCCACTGGTGTAGAAGTCAAGTGTCTTTGTCCGTTTTGTGTTTCTATAACCACTGAATAATCTATTTCTGGCAATTCAGTGGGCTGGAAAGACCAGCACCAAGGAGCCATTGCCTGGTGAGGGCCTTCCCATTGTGTCAATCTATCCCAGAAGGTAAGAGGGTGGCAGGAATTGAGGGAGAGGGGGAGGTGAACACACTTTAAAACACATCCTCCTCTCCCTTGACAACAGCATCAATCCTTTGACAAGTAAATAAGTTCTAGTTTCAGGACATATTCTTAAAGGAAGGCAAACAGCCCCCACTTTATCCTGCTGCGTTGAGAAGTACGTTTCTAGCTTATGGTGTTGGGAGGTAAGAGATACACATTCAACCCACAGCACCCATTTTCATTTCCTGGTGTGTGCACTAAGGAGCTTCCATTGGGTGTTCCTGCAGGCAGGGTCTCGAGGGTGGTCAAGGATGGGACCAGACTCAACAGCAATTGCAGATGTTTGTGTTATTTTTGAAAAATTGATTAAGATGTTAATTACACCATTTCCCCACTTGCCTCCTCCTCCTCCCCTTCCATGTCTGTCCCCCTCCTGAATTTGGCCTTATCTTCTTTAACTATTGGTACATACACATATAAATGAATTGACATAGGAATATAACCTACTGAGTCTGGTCAGTGCTTCCTGCATGTATGTTCCTGGCACTGGATAACCAAGGATTACTGATTATTAAAGACCTTATGTTCCATGAAATTTCTTTGTTTTTCTGACTGCTTGAAATAAATCCCCAATCATGCCTGATCCAAAACACTCAGATATAAAAACCTAGGTGTGCAACACAGAGCCAATATGGAGTGGGAACAAAATCAGAGTCTTTCCTTATTTTTTAATTGATCATTTGGGAGGGAATAGGCCAAGCTATTTCTGTAGTATCTTCGTTTTCAGCCATGGAGTAGGATTACAGAGTAGGAAATGCAAAGAAAGAGATTTTGATCTCTGCTTTGCTTCCATGCCAAATGACCATGAGCTACTATTTTAGCTTCTGTGGCCATCGTTTTTCCACCCGTCAAATGAAAGAATTATATTAAATTGACACAGTCTAAGGTTTTCCTGTTATTTTCACAATCTAGAAAAGCAGTACACAAGCTTCAAAGGCTTGGAGCTGAATGGAACTGCCCTCTTTCAGTAGGGGTTTTGGACCCAACTAAAACAAAGAGCGGTGGAAATTCGCGTAATTACAAACCCATATTCTCCAGCTTCCCCCGAGAGAGAGTGCCTCTGGGCTCCTATGTGCAAAGATAATCTGTTATACAAGGCAAGGAACAGAGGAAACAGAGCGGCAGAGGAGTGCTCCCTCTAGAGACTAAGCATGCAGGAGGACCAACCGTACAGCACTAATTGCCCCTTTCCAACTCTATAATCAGACGCTGCACCCTCCTCCTAAAGATGAGAAAGCCGAGGCCTAGGAAAATTAATTAAGTAAATTGCTTAAAATTAGAGATCCAAGTTCATCTCCTTCTGCTTCCAAAGATACTACTCAAAAACTTTTGAAAAACAGAGCCCAACACTGCAAAGCAATGGCAGACTTGTGGCTCTACAGAGAGAGACTGGCAAGAGCTGAGAAACGCTGCCTTATTTTTACTGTCAGAGAAATTCCTGGAGGGAAAGCTGTTTTAAGAGGGTTTACACTGTCAGTGTGGTACATCTGTGTAACATGAGGGCCTGCTTGTCGGGGTTTCTGTCCTGCCCAGTTCCCACAGCCAGCAAGTCCCAAAGAAAATCACACAGAGGTCTCCATAAGTTATAAACTGATTGGCCCATTAGCTCAGGCTTCTTATTAACTCTTATAACTTATATTAACACATTATTCTAGTATGTGTTAGCCACATGGCTCAATACCTTTTTCAGCAGGGCAGGTCATATCCTGCTTCTTCTGTGTCTGGACAGGACTGCAAAAAGATCTTCCTTCTTCCCAGAATACTCCTGTTCTCATTGCACCGCCTCTACTTCCTATCTGATTGTTCTGCCTATACTTCCTGCCTGGCTACTGGCCAATCAACATTTATTTAAAACACAATTGACAGAATACAGAATTGTCCCGCACCACATCTGTCTCATCACTGTTGAGAGATAGAGCTTCCTTATGGCATTGCCTCATCATCATGAGGATTACCATCAATCATTTGTTCTCCATGGATGGGAACAGTCTCCAAAGTGGTGTTGTTGGGAGACAGTCCCAAATGTTTCATGGGTAGGACCCTCTGGGAGGTCTTTAGGTCACTGGCTGATGCCTTCAGGAGGGGTTGTAAAAGTCCTGTCAGCTCTCGAGCTCCTTTTCTGGGAGAGGGCATCTCCTTCTTATTCACACCATCACTGCTGTGAATCCTTCCTCTAGTCTCCCACCGGAGACCAGACCAGTGAGAACCCATCCAGTCTTGACTTTGAACATCCAGAACTGTGAGATAAATACACCTTTTCATAAAGTTAGCTTGCTTGAAGTGTTTTATTATAGTAATGGGAAATAGAGTAGTCAGTCATTCTCATCCTCTCAGATTAAGGGGGATATATCAATGTAACTCTCCGAGCCCTATGGTTTTGTAGCTCAGGAGACTTCAGATGGACTGGTCTTCAGGCCGTGAGAGGAGTCGTAGTGAATGATACAATGATCTTCCTTCTGCAGAAGGAAGAGTTTGGAAAAATATGATCTGTCTACGGCCTGTCTGTTGGAACTGTGTGGAGGGCAGAGTGCCTGTCAAGTTCCCTGGGAAGTGTTCTCTAGCTGAAGGGGACTTTTGCCTTCTTTTTTTTTTTCTTTTTTCTTTTTTGGTTTTTTGAGACAGGGCTTCTCTGTGGCTTTGGAGCCTGCACTGGAACTAGCTCTTGTAGACCAGGCTGGTCTTGAACTCAAAAAGATCCGCCTGCCTCTGCCTCCCGAGTGCTGGGATTAAAGGCGTGTACCACCACCGCCCTGCGGGACTTTTGCCTTCTGCAGTNTCTGTGGCTTTGGAGCCTGCACTGGAACTAGCTCTTGTAGACCAGGCTGGTCTCGAACTCACAAAGATCTGCCTGCCTCTGCCTCCCGAGTGCTGGGATTAAAGGCGTGTACCACCACCGCCCTGTGGGACTTTTGCCTTCTGCAGTGTGCACCTTGGCTTAGAGAACACACGCTGGGCTCGCTGCAGGATGTACAGGACAAGCAGCACATCCCCAGAGGCACACCTTTGGGGATGCCTTGGGCATGAGGTGAGGTACAATGCAGAATTTCACAACCTTCAGGAAACTTCGCCATTCCCCAGAGGACTCATTAGAGGAAGCTGTGTGCCCCATCCCCAACATTTCGTATTCACCAGGTCTGAGGAGGAGCTTTGCATTTCTCCGAATTCTCAGATAGCATTGAGGTTCACGGGCATGTTTGCTAGCGGTCTCCTTGGCTCACCTTGTGTGAAGAGGATTAAGAAAACTTCATGTATGTTTGGTGAAGAGAGTTGGAGGCATCTTCCTCCATCCACAGACTGTCTCTGACTGAGTAGGAAACAATCATGCATCAGGTCATATGGTGGCATCCCCGCTGAGGCACATCCCTTCCAAGGTTAGATGCCTTTGCTGTATGCCTCAGAATTGCCCCCAAGTTCCTTAAGTCCATTCCTTAAAAATAATAAGTTATTATTACTTTTAAAATGTGTGTGTGTGTATGTGTGTGTGTGTATGTGTGTGTGTATGTGTGTGTGTATGTGTGTGTGTGTGTGTGTGCCTGCCTACAGAAGCCAAGAGAAAGTGTCAGATCTTACAGGCAGATGTGAGATGCCTGATGTGGGTCCTGGGAACCGAACCTGGGTCCTCTGTGAGAGCAGCAAGAGTTCTTAACCGTTGAGCCACCCCTCCAGATGCCTCGCTTGTATTTTTCACTCCTGTTCTGTTTCCCTACTGGAGGAAGTTGAAAACAAGTAAAAATGGCTGACTGGTGAGTCTGGTATGAAGAATCCAAAAATTTTATACCACCCCCATTAAGAACTTTTCTCACTGTGTACACACAAAACTTCGATTTCTTAAAAATATACACAAACATCTTACGTGCAGTTTGCCCTTTTTAGCTCAGTGTCTGTGCTTAACGGTCAATGTTATTTACAAGCTCACTTCAGTCTATAAAGTAAATTCTCTCTCTCGTACCCGCACACATGCATGTATCAACAGCCCTAAGTCAAAGCGCTCATTTTGGACCCAATGAAAAAGACAAAATGAATTAATGCCTAGCTAATCGTTCAAAGTAGAGTGTGTTGTCTGTCTCGTAGCTGCTTGAATCAGGTTCACAGAGGTGGTGTTTATTCTGCATCCTTATGAAAAGTGTTCTTATGGGTCCAGATTGGGCCATGGACTGTTAATTATGTTACTGGTCTTGAATCCTTGCTACCATTCCCAAGAATTAAATGTTTATAATCTTTGTGTGGCTTCTTGGTGGAAAAATGACAGTAAGGAAACTTACAGGATGTTGAGAGAATAGAAACTCATTTTATGTATGGACTAAAGTTTGCAGAACGATTGCCTGTGGAATCTGGGAAACAGTGGTGGGTTTTTTTTGTTTTTTTTTTTTTAAATGAGCCTGAGCTCTGGGCTAGTCAGTCTGCATGGGTGCACTAAGTGTCATCAGCTACATTTGACAAAACAGTTTAAGGTGGAGGTCAGCTTCAGGAAAGAAGGTTTGAAGACAGTTTCAGACAGTTACAGAGATCCCAGTGATTCAGAGACCTGCAGTGTTGCAAAGTAAAATTGCTTTTGATTTCCAAAGGCATGGTCATTAACCACAGCCTCAGTTGGGGCCATATTTGGAGCACTGCCATGAAGACATCTCAGAGCAAATGACCCTCACAAAAAAGCAACCAAACAAGGGAGCACCAAGTAGACGCCAGTGCCTAGACAAAAGCGTTGTTGGAAATGCCAGAGATGTGGTTCCTAAGCCCTGTGGAGTAGATACCACCAGTGCCCCATCCTTTTCTTGGCCAGATCAGTGCACACTTCTTCCAACAGCAGCAGGGGCTGGCTGACAATAGCTCAGCCTACACCTTTCCCAAACGCTTCCTCTTAGTTGATTAGACCTGTCCTGAACCTTCCACCCATGCTTGATCATCTGTGGTCTTTCCAGAAATGGTTCTCAGTGGTTTTAAAGCTGGATGAAGAAGGCAGAATTTTGTGTGACAAGCTAAAGCAGTCCTTGACATAGAGTGGCCAGTGAAGTGTGGACATGTGGCTGTGCTCCGCGTGTTTATAGAATACACGGGACACTAGTAAGACAGTGCACCAGAATGTAAGCACCTTTCCTCCTGGAATGTACATAAAGAGGATGCAGCTTGCAGGCGTCATCCTTTCTCCTATTTTTTTCTGGATACTTTTGCTGGTTTGAATGAGAATAGGAAAAGGGTTGAACATTGCATTATCCAGGAGGCTTACTATAAAGCTATCTCACAAAGCTTCAGTGACTGAACAAAAGAGAACTGATAGGAAGAGCCAGAGAGGGAGTCATTCCTGCCCAGAATATCTTGGCAGGTGAATGTGGCTGACCTTCTGAGGCAGAATTCTGAAAACCATAAAAGCGGATGCAGCATCATTGTATGGCCCCATTCAGTCAAAAGCTGTAGGTATTTCTAGTTCTGGCCATGCCACAGTCTGTGGCTTGACTTTTCCCTTAGTAATCAGTATGGAAAAATGCAATTTTTGTAAGAGATGCCTGAGCAAAGCCTGCCGGGGTCTTCTCATCGCGGCCTCGGCTGATGCAGCTCTCCAGCTTTCTATCTCATGAAACATCGCATTCCCCTGTGTACTGGTGCATCACCTCCGTGCCTGTATTGTTTTACTTCCCAACTGGCCAGCGATACACATACCGTGAAGTGCACGGGCATCCATCTTCTCTGGGGTCACAAGACCCCTGTCCTCCCAATTTGGTTCTTTGGGAACAAAAGTGATCTGAGTTATCTTCGAATGTTTCACATGCAATTTTGAAGGTGGGCTTTGCGTTCCATGAAAGATAAAGTCGAGGATTCTTTCCGTGTTGTGCAGTGCTCCAAATAACCTGCCTTGATTTCCTTCCCCTGTTCCGCACGTGTTTCCTTCTGTGTGCACGAATCTCTGGCCTCATTGGCTTCTTCTGCTCCCTATACACGGAAACCCCTGGTGCTCTATCCACCCCTCTCTGGCAGCTCAGAGTAAGTTTCTTCTTAATCCTTTTGTTAATTTTCTACCCATTTCCCCAAGGGCTTGACCATCTTTCAGTCTAGCCTAGCAGAACTCTGGATATTCTCTGCTTCATAAGCAAAGAGCTTGGATTTGTATCCGATTGCTATTTACAATGTTTGACCCTAGGAAGCTCAGCATTCTCTCCAGGTGTTAGTTTCTTCACCCATGTAATGGGAATATCTCAGAGGGTTGTTAAAAGGCCAAGGGGGATCTGGGAAGATAGCTATGCTGGTATAAAATTTAATTTCTCTAAGCACTCAGATAAAATTAAATAGAGCCACCAGATAGAATAAAACCCCAAACCTGCTCACTCACAATCTATGGTGAACATTTACAATAAAATTAGTGGACAAATTAGTCTCATGAACTCTAAGTATGTGAGGGAAAAGAGAGGGGGACCTGTGACTAGAATGTATTGTAAACCTGCCTTAAATTGCGAAGAATAAATTTACTACTACTACTAACTAAATCTACAGAGATGGGGGAAAAAACTAAAACGGAAACGTTTCAAACCAATTGTATTTGAAGCTAATTCCATAATTAGATAAAAAAGATTTAAACATGACTAGGAAGCTAGGTAAGGGCGAATCGCCTGCATCTTAAACTCTTAATTGTAATAACAGCTGTGCTGAGCGGAGAAGGCGAAGGAAAGCAACCGATGCCCAGTGTGCATCTCAACCCCTCAGAGAAGGGGCAGGTGTTCCCCGCAAACTCCACCTGAGAACAGTGTCCGCCTCTCCGCAGACTCCGCTAGTGGTGAGTGGCCAGATCTAAGGGACCCGGGAGTTTGGACCTCACGGATGTTCAAAACCCACAAAAGTGCGTTCTAAGACAAAGCCCCAAAGCAGCGGAACTGCTGGGAATAAGATCCAAAGCGAGTGGCAAGAGGTCAGTAGGGACAAAGAAGAAAGAAGAGCCCATGAAAGCAGGAGCGAGGAGATGGTGCGAAGACAAGGTGCCGGGAACGTTCTGCAGAGTCAGCAGAAGAGGGCGCTCCTGAGCCACGGAAACCACCCCATTTCAACGTTAAAAAAAAAAAAACCCGCACATTGTAAGATTAAGATCTAATTCCATAAAAAGATGTTAGAAATAGAAAGGAGGGAATAAGAAACATAATACCATTTCTGCAAACAATTAAAGCAAGCCGGAAATAACATGTTTACAAAGTTGAAGGAACATCCTCTCAAGAGCCGAGAGGAAGAGCAAGCTGAGGAATTCTTTAGTGCCTATGTGGAAGGGATCCTGAAGGTAATAGCGGTGTTTTTAAAAATCCTCTCCCCTAGGAAAAGCCATGTGAGGTGTCAAGTGAGCAAGAAGTTTAGTTTTGAGAAGCTGACTGAGCCTTAACGACCATCCGGAGCAGGAGGCGGGATCTTGCGTGGATAATGGAGCCCAAAATCTAAATGACACCAGAGTACCAGAGCCAAGAGGAGTGCAGCCAGGCCAGAATTCAAGCAGAAAACAGCATTGAGAAGTGATCTGGGACGGTGTTTATGGATTCTGTTGGAGCGGTTTCATCCCTCTTAATAGCTTATGCATGGATAGCCCCCAGGAACCATTAAAATGGCTCTAAGTCACAGCGTATGCGACAACGTGCATGGATTAGCGCCTAAAAGGGGCAGTGGGTTTTGGAAGAGGGTACCATGGAGAGCATGACTGAGGCTAGGGGTCTAGATGTGTACGCTAGCTTTATCAGGCAGGCCTGCAGTGGGTGTCTCTGTTCGCTTAAATCCACCCTGGGCTGTAGTACTCACCCTTCCCTTGGACCCCGTGGTGTCTTATGCCTGAGCGACTGCACATCCCTCCATTCCACTACTGTCTCTGTATTTGCAGTGCTCTTGGGTCCTTCACATGGGTGTATTCTCACACACGCAAAGGTCACTGGTATCAATGTCTCCCTTCACTGGACTCCTGTAGCAACACAGATTCTGAAAACCTATGTACAGGTCAATAATAGCCCATTATGTTTTCCTAGCTCTGACCTTTCTAAGGCATTCCTCCTGCTTTCGTGACATTTCTAGTCAGATATCGAAAAGACACTTTCTATTTAACTTACCAACGGCCACACACTGGCTTCTTCTTTCCCTCCTCCTCCCATTGTTTTCGTCTGTATTTACAAGTGATCCCCTCAAAGCTGGCTTTCTTCCCCTCAAAGACCGCACTGAGTCTGCCGGATGCTGTGGTGTCTTCCCCCTGAACTGACACCGTGCCCATTGGTGGCTCTGCATTTCTGCTAAGGGACATCCCTGCATGACGGTTGTCTCACGGCTGGTCCTAAACTTCCTGTCCCTCACTGTGTCCTCACAGCATAACCAAAACAGACCAACACAGACCATGTTGTGCTTAACACTGTGAGTGTTTTTGACTATACTCGGAAGAGAAACTTTTGTGATAGTGACCTTTTGCCTATTCATCTCTACCCCCTCCGTTCCCTGGTGCTCATTAGGTAACTGGAAACTGTTAACAGGTCTTTAGGATGAAAAGAGATGAAGATGTGGGGACGTGGTACTTGGTGCTGGGGAGACTTGTGTGGAGGAGCCTGAGCTTGTCTAGAGAAACGGGGGTCAAGCTGAGCTGTTTATTAGGTGCACATCCACAGAAGAGACTTATTTCTGAGTAGGAAGGCTCCTGCAGGCTGCCAGTACCAGATGCGAGGGTGGTGTGCTTGGGTGTCACAAGCAGCAGGACCTAAGCCAGAGGTGTGACCAGCGGCCACTTCCCTTAGGGGTCTAAAGGCCATGTGAAGGGTGATTTTACTGGTTCTAGTCATCAGACTGCTTATCAAGCTATAAGAGTTCTTTCTTTTCACATAAAATTGGTTTATTGTGGCATTATTTATAATTATAAAAGGCATGCAATTGATTGGAGACAAGTGAAAGCTCATGTTTGTGAGTGGAATGTAGCCATTTGAGGGTTCGTAGATGTAACAGGAGGGGCCTGCTCGTTGGGGTTTCTGTCCTGCCCAGTACCCCACAGCCGGCAAGCCCCAAAGAAAATCACACAGAGAGTCTACATTAGGTTATACACTGATTGGCCCATTAGCTCAGTCTTCCTACCAGCTCCCATAACTTATATTAACCCATTGTCAGCCACATGGCCAGTACCTTTTCTCAGCCAGCAGTTTACATGTTGCCTCCTTGAAGATCTGCCCAGGAATCCCAAGGGAGCTTCCTGCTTCCCAGATGGTCTCCTCGCCCTGCCTCTACTTCCTGTCTGGTTGACCCGCCTATACTTCCTACCTGGCCAATCAGCATTTATTTAAAACATGATTGACAGGATACAGAATTGTCCCACACCAAGTAGAGGCTCCCGTTGAATCGAGCAGGTTTGCAGAAGTATAACCTAAGGGGAGAATAGCTACATTCTATTATAGCTTGGCATTTAACTATAATCATTCTTAAAGTCCTTTGTTTAGATTAAGGGTTTGATCATAATCAAAATGAAGAAGCAGAGAAAGGAGGAAATTCTTCTGATACTTTGGTATAATGATGTCTCTGGGGATGGGATGGAATGGGGGATGGTTTCTCTTAGCAGAGGTCCTTGGTGAAAGAAAGAAAAATACCAGGGACTTCTCTCTTGAGCCCATTAGGTCAAGGCTTCTGCAGATGCATGAGAGCCAAGTATCTCCTAGTTGTCCCTATTGATCCAAGCCTTCCTCCTATCTGGATGGTCAGAAGCTCACAGATAGCCCATCCAGTTTAGGAAGTGAGGACCCCAAAGCTGACTCTATTGGAAGAGTCAGGGGGAGCTCAAAGTAGGGCAGCAAGGAAGGTATGAATTTTTGTATATCCATCCATTGTGGTTTGAAGTAGAATGTTCCCCTACCTCCAAACCCAATGGCAGAGAGAGGCTTTCCCAGCGCTCCTTTGCCTAGAACCTCCAGTTTAGCAGAGTGGAATGAGAGGAAACCAAGGACCCAGTTTTGTAGGCAGGATGTCTTTTCTAGTCGTTGATCATTCATAAATGATAGGCATGTGCTTTTGCTGAGGCCAGGGAGTTATGTGGAAGCCATTAGCCAGCAAAGCTCCCCCTCCCTAGACTTCGCATGGGGGTGGTACTGTTCAGGTGCCAGAGGAATACAGGGATGCTCTTTGCATGATGATACATTCCTTGGAAGCAGAGTTTCACTGGCTGAAGTCTCATTATGGGAGGCGTTGAGGAGAACCTGATATGCTGTCTGTCTGTTCAGCCCTGCTTTCCTCTGTGCCCATGTAGCATGGACTCCTGGCTGGGACTGGCAGCAGCTTGCATGGAATGAGCTGCACAAACAAAACCCATCCCTGCCCCTTCCACCCCTCAGTCTGATTTTTTTGGTCACTGGACGGAGAGATAGGGGAGACAGTAAGGCAGCTGGATGGAGAGATGTGGAGAGACAGTGGGGACTCTGGAGGATGCAGGCTCAAAGCCTTCTACTTGGGAGCAAGTAGAGCAAAAGCCGAGTTGACTGAGGATGTAAACATTTTTTTTTTTCATTTTGTATTTTCATCAGGAACCTCTTTGACAGCTCCCAGCCCTGGAACCTTAAGGCCTCGATTCTCAGGTGTAGACCTTGGGATGTTCATAAGCACAGGGCATGTAAAGAGAAAGACCAGTCCAAATGTCCTACAGAACAGCCCAGGATGTATTTGCGCTCATTTTCTGATAACCAGGACAACATGGAGGACTTAGCAGCAGTAGGCAGCTATTGAAAACCTACAGGCCAAGAGATGGAGGTCCTAACGCTTTGGCCTGGCACTTTTTCAAACCACAGGGTAGATTTGGGAAACTCCTCTTTTCTGTGTTTCTTATTTCTCGTCTCTGAACTGAGGAATCTGGGGCTAAGACGGGCTAAGAGACCTGTTTGAACCCTTCTGTATCTAATATTTCATGTCATTCCTGTTTGCCACAGGTGTTACTTACAATTCTAAGATCATGATTTTAGATCAGATCATCCCCTAACCTCAAACTCCTTCCCACTAAGCATTTGAACACTGTGCCCCTAAGATCTGCATTCCTCATAGCCTCGCCGCTGCCTAACCTCTGACCTCCCAGTCATCTGTTCATGAAATCTGTGCTTCATTCCCTTCTGTGTTCGTTCTCACCTCAAGACCCTTGCTTATGTCAATCCCTTAAGATGAGGAAAAAACCTCGCAACATCTCTACAAAGATGGATTTTACCGCACAACCACAGCTTCGAGGCTTCCTTCTCAGACAGGCCCTCCCATGCCACAGGGCGCACACCACCATCCCTTACTTTACCAACCTCAGAGCCTTTGTGGCTATCTAAAAAAGATCAATATTTATTTTATGTGGGGTGAACTGCAGAACAGGATTCTTGCTTGTTGTATTTACCACTATGCTCCTGGTGTCTGTCTTACATCAGACACATGTAAACCTTTATTGATGGAAAAATCCACAAATGCTTCTCCGGCAATAGAATGTGCGCAGTTCAGAGTCTTTGGACAGGTATGGCGAAGGAAGTCTTTGGAATCAGCTGTAGGAACTTTATTTGCTTTTTATTAGTCTGGATTCTGGATTAGAAAGAGACTTTCTCCATGTCAGTTCCAGCTAAAGATGAGTCAAGAAACAACATCATGCTAGTAAAATCAAGAGGAGGAAGTGTCAGGCACCAAGTAGTTAATTTGTGCCAGGCACACGTAGAATGCAAAATATTTTACTTCATACAGCTTTATGGTAGGCACAATAACTCTAATTTTGAAATGAAGGAACTGGATCACAGTGTCATTCAGTTACTTGTCTGTGGTCACAATTCTAGAACGTGTTAGGTTGAAATGTAAGTAACACGTCTGCGCTAATTGTCTCTACCTCATTTTGTCTGTAATGGGTATCTCCAAGGCAACCATCAAGAGTTGATTCCTTTCCTGAATGACAGAGGAAAGCTGCTCTACTCATGATTAGATTTTATTACAGTGAAGATTTCCAATTTCCAATTAGCAAAGGCAAAGGAAGCATAGAGCCAAGTCTAGGAAAGGTGAGACATGCTTCTTGTCCTTTTAGCGGTGTGTCAAATGGATGGCATGTCACCCTCTCTGCCTGGTGCAGTGCTTTGCATATTTTGCAGTAGGTGTTAAAGTATCTCTAGCCAGAGATGCTCCTTAGGTAAGGCTTTTTACCGGAGAAGAGCCAGATAGGAACGCCAAGCCCTGCCTGTCCTGCACCATGCCATATCCAGCCAGACATGGACACAGCATTGGAATAAAGATGCCTGGAAACTGAAGAAGTCCATACATGGGGTAGAATAGACCTGGGTGCTAGTCACCTTGGGGATCTGAGACTCAGTGGGAAAGGGCTGGATGGCATTTCCGTGAGCTATGGTATAAAGGCAGAAGACTATGAAAGAGGAAGCTGAGGTTAGTCTTGTCCGTTGTTTTCCTGAGACCCAAGAGCAAGGTGAAAAGCACACTGGGAAGAACATGGGTCACACCTCTAGTTGTCATAATTATCTTTATTTGCCTTTGTAACAACCACAAGTTGGTTCTGATCGTGAGTGGAAGCGAAGTGCAACAGTCTTGGCAGGAAGGGCACAGCCCAACCCTGAGTCTGCTCAGTAATCATTGCTAAGGCATTTACTGTAGTATTGTTACTTAGTGGTTCCTTTTGGTGGCAGGATACCTAGGTGCACTGTTTTATTCCATAGTTTCTGCCACCATTTTTGTTAGTAGATGTTTAATACAAAGTTTAAGGTGAAATATTACACCAAGCCTACTTGTATGAATTTAAATTGAAATAAAGTCCAAATTATTTATTTTCTAAAATTATTTATTTTTTTCAGAGCCAGGAAAAGTCAGTCACCTTAATGATAGGAAATTTGGTTTGTTTTGTTGAATGGGAATCGAGCTTCATTTTTTCAAGGGAGATTTTCAAGTCTCAAATGGCAAATCATTTAGTGATTTAATAAACACAGCCATCCAGATGGGTGCTCAGGTGTTTGAATGGGATAAGTGTATGTATGGATTGTCTGTTTTGAGATTATAGATGTAGGAAAGACAAGAAGGCTCTTCTATTTCAGCATAATATTTGGATACGTTTCTCAAAGACATTAAAATGATTATTTTTCTGGGCCAGCGAGGCAGCTCACTAGTTAAAGACATTTGTCACCAAGCGTGAGGACCCGAGAATGGGCTGATATAAAGTGTGAAACATTCAGACTGTAGTGGTTGAAAAAGCGTGTATTTGAAAGGATTATTTCCTAGTTCTTGCTCATCCGTTCTGAGATGACAAAGAAGCCTCTCCACTTCAACACTCCCCTCTTCATCTCTGGTCTCACAGAATGGATGCTTGGTCCAAGCAAAATGAAATAGTTTCTAGAGTCTATTTCTAAAGGGGCTTTACTGTCTCCTCAAAAGACATAAGAGAACCACTCCAAGTGCTTTAGAAATCCAGGGACTGTGTAGACATGTCTAGAGGACGTTGCTACACGTAGGCAGTCCCTCTAACAATCGCCTTATTGATTCATCTCCCTGTTCTGTTTTTGTCTTGTAGATGATGTTGGTTGGCAAATAGTTGAAATGAATATATTTGTTTTAAAAAAATTGGTATTTTGTGGTTGCACCCAGTTTTATCCATGCAAGAAAATACTTTTCTTTTACTTCCCAAAAGAAAGAAAATGAAGAATGGCTAAAAAGAATTTTAGAGCCTCCATAAAATCCCGAGATCTCATTATTTTAAGGGTGTTGGGTTAGATGCTAGAGAGGCAAAGCGCGACCCCACATTTCCACAATGACTGCACGGTAGCTAACAAAATAGTGTACAGTAGGAAGTAGAAATGATGGAAGGGCTCAGAAGATCAGAGCAGGGGCCAGTGTGATGCTTGGAATCGGCCTTCCCACAGACTACCCAACCCTTCCTGTTTTCTCACCCCCACCCCATCACCTTCTTCTTTCTCACCTGGCCAAATTCTTCCCATCTTTCACAGCTCACCCTTGGCCGCCCTGCCTCAGCTGAAGCCTTCTTCAAGTTTTCCTCACAATGCTAGTATCTGCTCAGCACTTTTCCTCCACGGAAGTACTCAGACATTTACAATAAGCTTCCTGATGATCAGGGATGTATAATTGTTTTTCTTATTCATTTCAGACATGCCCCAGTTTAAGCAGAGAGTAAGGATAAAATTGGTACCAAGTGATCAGAAATGCAGAACGCAGAGTCAGGGCAACTAGTGTGAAGACTCATCCCCGAAAGAGAAGGACCATTGAAGAGAATGACCACAAAGGCCCGTATACCATCTATTGCTTATTTCTTTCTTAAATATTTGTCTGACTAACCCCTTTCATTGACCTTGTCCTGTCAACCTCTCTCCTTTGTGCCACTTTGGGTTTCTGATAGAAGATATTCAGAGAGCTAAACCTAGTAGTTGTGCTCAGACCTCCCAGGAATAGCTGGTGAAATTTCACGTGTAGTCTGTGCTTTTCCAGGTCAATCTCCTTGAGACCCATCAGTTTGGTTCCACACTCCAGTTCCCATCTTCCATCAAACCCACCATCACTGTGTTTCACCAGTGACCTTTCCTATGTCCCTTTCGTGGCTTCTGCCTCATCTTCACTCAGCTGCACAGACTTCACAAATGGATGTGTTTCTGTGTGCTCTATTTTCTCCACCTATTGTCTGCATTTCTCTTCTCATGTCTACTTTTCTTCTTCTATAAGTTGATAGATTAAAAAAGGGCTTAGACCCACTCCAAATTAGGAAATAGAACTAAAAATGAAGATAGTTATCATTCCAGGCTTCATATGAACCCAAGTCTTTGCTATGGAAGAGTTTGGAATCTCGTAGGAGATGGTCCCAGAATTTATAATAAAAGCAAATGGATCTCTTCAGCATCAAGACATGTTAAGGATGCTGTGATGCGTATGTCAGCCCCGCCCCCCTCTTTTGGGTCTGAGACGTTTATTCTATCAGTTGCTCAGACTGTTGGCAGCATCTGGTCTCAGCTGATTCATTCTTTAGGACTTTCTCGCAGGTAAAGAGAACTGCCTACTTCAAATTCCTCTTCCTATGGTAATCAGCAGAAAACTTAAACATTTAAAAAATACTTCTTGGAGAATTTCCTACATTATAATCTGAACATATTCATCATTTTTCCTCCTCCAAATTCTCAGCCTTTCTTGCTCTGTTTCAAATTCATGACCTCTTTTTGGCCAACGCTAAAATCATTCATTCAATTAATGTTTTACAGACTGAGAAGGCTGTGCTTGTGTATTGAAGACTATATACTCATATATATATGTGTGTGTATGTGTGTGTGTGTGCGTGTGTGTGTGTGTGTGTATGCAACTATAATTAATGAAAAAGAGGTCACAAATTTGTTTTCTCCCTTCTCCATTAGGTTCAGTTTAAGTTGCACAACTACTCTTGGACTGGAGGCTGCTCTGGTTTGAGGGTAACAATACAGCCCAATAAGGGTAACACCATTAAAGAAAAGTAACTTCTCCTCTCCCTTTGAGTTCCTCAGCTATGGTGTTATGTGTGTCTTCTCCATCTATACTGGTATGCCCAGAGCTTGGGAGGGTCTCGTGAGTCCTGTCATAATGGCTGTGAATTCATAAGCGTGACTGCACTTGAAGTCACCCATCACCTCTTCCACCAGTATCCCCGAGGCTCGTAGGGAGGGGTGTGATATGAATGCTCAATTTAGTCTTTTGATCCTTGCACATTGGCCAGTCAGGAGCGGGGTTCGTAGCTATAGTACTTGACATCTGACGTTTTCATGGTCATGTGACAGTTCAGTTCTTTCTTTCCACAACCCGTTTCCCCTCCACAGGTGTTGATCATTCTTAGCTTATTTCTTGCATTTCAATCTCCACCTCCACAAAGGAAATAGACTCAACCCTGACTACCATATCTATGATGGCATCCCAGAGTTTCCACAACGCTGGGTGGTCATTCTTAAGTACTCTGTTCCTTTGAGCTACGTTTTTAGGATTGCATGTTCCATTTGACAGCTGTCACTCTGTTGCTGCTGACAAGACTGTGGGTGGGTGGCTGTGAAGGATGCGCCCCAGGATGTCCATGTCCCTTACTGGAACCAAACAGTCAAAAAGAGAAGGAGGGAGGAAGGAGAGAGAGAGAGAGAGAGAGAGAGAGAGAGAGAGAGAGAGAGAGAGAGAGAGAACAAGCTTTTATTGATTATGTATTAAATGTTCACTAAGCTAGGATTTGTGGGCTCTCAGTTTATCTCTCAAACAGCTTTGTTTCCAAGTGCGATTTGGCTCATTTTATGAAGAACACGGAGGTTAAAAGTTCTTAGATATAATACTGTGGAAGCAGAGGATTTAAAGCCAACCAGAGTTTGACTCTTGATTTTTCTCTTCAAGTGTGTTTTGCCCAGAAGAGGTGTGAGTTTGAGTATGTGTGCAGTAGGAAATTCAGGCCTCAGTGGGTGAGGGATTACACCATCGAGGCAGTTATGTGGCTATGTGGATTCATGAATGAGAGCAAAGGTCACTAGTTGTGCAAGATTTCTACCTGCGCAAATGGAGTCACAACAGTATCGATGTCATTAGGATGATTGTGAGAAGTCCAGGAGATAAAGTACCTGGCACAGGCCTAGCGTTTAATAAAATGAGAGGCTGCATTAAAAGTGATTAACAAATAAAGATCAGATTTAGAAGGGCTTCAACACATGCCAGGGCATGTCAGAGGAGCAGCAGGTGGTAACTGAAGTTCAAGGTGTCAGCTCACCAGGAGGCAACACTGTGATGGGTGAATCTTTGATACACAAGGGCTGAGACCACAGACTTGGAATGTCTTTTGCTTTTGCTCTGCCTTTACATGTTTGCTGCTGCCATCTTTCTCTGGTATGTGGCATGGTGTGAATGGGGTGTGGAGAGTCCTACTGTCTGTAATGTAGTGTGTTTATCTCATGGAAGCATCTTGTTGTACTGGGCATCTTTACCTGTGAATTATTATGAAGATGACTTCTTCTTAAGCTATACTGTCTAATTGATAACAAGAATGTAAGTTTAAATACAGTTTTGATGATAAAAATAAAACAAGGAAGTGTCACACAGCTAGAACTCATGAGTTTCTTTTAAAGAGCAGTATAGACTGTGGCTTAGTTTAATGATTAAGAGAAACAATTGAGTTCCAGTAGCCCAGCTAGTGGTGTAGGAGCTGCTTTTGCATTTTGTATCGCTTTCATTGGTTGAATAAAGAAAACTGCCTTGGCCTTTTGATAGGGAAAAACCTTAGCTAGGTGGGGAGGACAGAACAGAATTTTGGGGTAGAGAAGGCTGAGTCAGAGAGAGCCACCCGCCATGAAGCTGCAAGGTCAGACACGCTGAATCTTTCCTGGTAAGCCACGACTCGTGGTGACGCACAGATTATTAGAAATGGGTTAGATGAATATGTGAGAGTTAGCCAATAAGAGACTAGAGCTAATGGGCCAGGTAGTATTTCAATGAATACGTTTCTGTGTAATTATTTTTGGGGCTAAGCTACTCAGGCACTGGGAGCCGGGTGGCGGGATGCGGCCAGCCTGCTCCACACTTCTTACTACAAGCTAGCTTAAATTCTTTTAACCTTAATATTGGAGGTGTGTTCACAGGTTTAGAGTGCATTACAAATGAAACAGAGCATAAAAAATGCAAATAACATAATGATAGGCTAAGATGCTTTTGTTAAGTAACTTTG
This sequence comes from Dicrostonyx torquatus, assembly GCA_028555095.1. Lineage (NCBI taxonomy): Eukaryota > Metazoa > Chordata > Mammalia > Rodentia > Cricetidae > Dicrostonyx > Dicrostonyx torquatus. Next base: position 9,378,321 of record JAQHUG010000013.1, on the reverse strand, counting down.
AGGTGGAAAACCCAGGAAGATAATCTGAAGTTTTAAAAAGGCACATAGTTGAGTGTGGAACTTGTTAAGGTCAGGGAACAAGGAGAGGGCAGGCCAGTTATCATTAGCTGATGTGCCTTTCTCGCTAGGGTTGGTTGATGACCAAAGGTGATGATCAATTCCTTATACCCATTTTTGCCCTTCATCTCCTGATATAAAAAACTATTGTGGTTTGTACCCTAAAGGTTTAAAGTAGAGCTGATTGTTTTCCATGTATGAAAGTTTAGATTTGTGATTCCTTTAGATTTCTTTTAAGATAAGAATATAGTAATTCCAAGACAAGTAATAAAGTAATTTGCCCTTTCTTTGTAACTGCAAAGCTGCAGCCTGCCAGTAATAGATCTGACTGAGAAGAATAGTTTGCTTGCTTACACGGTTAATCTATAACAAGTTGCTTGGGTATGAATGTACATGGGTTCTTGGGATAATTTGTTTTTCACCTGTAATATGTAAAATGTTTAATCATGTAAGGGATATGGAAAACATGTTACCTTTTTACTGTTTGTTTTATTTTCATTATAATCACCCACAAAGCCAGAATGTAACCACATTGCAATTTTGCACTGCCCAAAAGATTTTGCTGGGGTGTATGAGCTATAAGGGAAAGAATAGAGATAGAGCTAGAGAGAGTGAAAATGTTATAAGGAAAACATCAAGAATGAGAGAGTTAAAATGAGTTAGAAGGAAAACATCAGGAATGAGGGAAGGAAATCACCAGGAAAATAAAGAATAGAGAATGCAAAAAAAAAAAAAAAGAATAAGGAAAAGGTTTGAAGGAAGCCATCAAGAGAGTGCGTGAGTGTCTTTTTCCCTAACCCCTTTGGATAGAAAAGTCAAGTATGCGTTGACTCCTGGCTTCCCTTTGAGCACCGCGCTGCTGGCTGCTGGTCCCACACGCAGCAAAAAACACACACTCTTAAAAAAGCTGACACTAAGTAAATCATCAAGGCCTCAGATACAGAACATCTGATACAGGACCCCTTGGGTACAGCTTCAACATCTGTGTCTTAAAAAGAGTCCTAAATCAAGGCATGGTTTATCAGCGGGAAAGGGCAACTTAACTGGGAAGTTCCTCGAATTTCAAGACTCTCTGATTTCAAAGATGAGTCACTGTTGTCAAGATACAGTGTTGCCGTCAATTCCTTCTTGCGGGAAGCAAGTCCTTCAATGGGCAGAACTGGCTCTTGGATGGGCAGGAATGCTGTATAATCTAAACATATGTATGCGACCTGCAATGTTGCAGTCACTGGAAGATGGCAACTGGGAAAATGTCTAGTGGGCTAGTGAAGGGGTTGCTACTGTAGAGCCATTATCACAAAAGTGGGGTGTGAACGTACCCTCAAAGGTGCAGATGCCTCTCTGCTGCTTAACTTTTGAGCTCCAAGTAGGAAAATGGTAGTTTATCAATTGTCTTGGGGTCTAAGAAAATATCCCACCCCCTTTTTGGTTTGAGGATAGCAATGGGCTATAATTTAAAGCAGAGGACTCATGTCTGAGAGCGATTTGTTTTTATTTGTCTTGTTGGCTTAAGACTGATGTTTTTTTTTTTTCTCCTTTGGCTTACCTGGCTGCAGTCTCTGTGACCCACAAAATGTTACTGGATACAGGAAATAACCAGATTTTGAAACCAGAGAAAGTGATATTTCTTCTGGGATCACGTGTGAGCGTTTTCAGAAGTAAGCAGTGGGGAGGCTGGGCATGAATGATGCAGTGAATTTTCATTAATCAAGGCTCAGTTGCCTATTTCTCAAAATGCATAGTGACTGCATTGCTGGACTTTCCCCAAAGTCTCTCACGATAATGTTTTGGTGGAGACTGCAAGCATCATTCCTCTAGGCTTACTGTATCAACCACAAGGAGGCCCATCTCTGTAAGTGCTGTACACCGGGAACTTAGGCTGTGAAAACAGGTGTAGCTGCATGTCAGGGATCAAAGTGACGACAAACAGCCAGACGTGTGGTTCCATGGGAACCTCCTAGACACTGTGCTGCGTGCCAGCATAAGAGTTTCAAAATTTCACAATGTGAATGTTTACTCTAGGAAGAATGAGTCTATCTCTTTCTCTCCACCTCCAATAAATTCTACATATTGAAGGCACAATTTCTTCTTTGTTAAATTTTTTTTGTTTTTACATCCCAACCAAGGTTTCTCCTCCATCTCCTCTTTCCAGTCTCCCCCTGTAACCAGCCCCATCCACTCCTCCACTGTTTCTCTTCAGATACAGGTGGGCGTCCTGTGGCTATAAGCCAGCCATGGTATATTAAACTGCAGTGAGACTAGGCAACTCCTCTTTTATTTAGGCTGATGAGTGTTGTAAATGGGGGAGAGGAGGATTGTGTTCTGCCCAGCTCCCGGCCACATGGCTGCACGTCCACATGGCTATACCCAGAATACACAAATCACACACTAACTGGATTCATTTAAATTCTGCCTGGCCCATCATCACCAGCCTCTTCTTGGCTAGCTCTCACATCATAAACTAACTCATTATAAAAGTCTGTATGTCACCACGAGGTGGTGACTTACCGGAAAAGTCTAACCTGCATCCATCTTCAGCGGGAGCCTCATGGTGACTGCCCCTGACCCAGTCTTCTTCCCAGCGTCCTCTTCTCTTTTCCCCACCTATCTAAGTCCTGCCCTATCAAATGGCCCAGGCAGCTTCTTTATTTAACCAATCAAAGCACAGAAATAAGGATGGACCCTCCTACAGATGAGGCAATCTGGTAGGAGGAATGGCTCCCAGGGCAGGCAACAAAGCCAGAAACATCCCCTACTCTCACTGTTCGATGTTTCACACGAAGACCAAGTTACACAACTGTAACATACATGCGGAGGGCCTAGGTCAGTCCCAGGCAGACTTCCTGGTTGTTGGTGCACTCTCGGTGAGCCCCTGTGAGCTCAAGTTAGTTGGTTCTGTGGGTTTTCTTGTGGTGCCCTTGACACCATTGGGTCCTACAATCTTAAGACAGAATTTCTATTTGAAGTATTGTTTCATTTTTAGAAGGAGACAATATAATGTTTCCAAAATTGGTTAAGTAAATAATGGTGCATATCTTTTGTGGGATATTATGCAGTCACTAATGTTATTTATGAATCTATTTAAAGATTAAAAAGGAAAAAGTTGTCAAGACACAAATTAGTAAAAAAGTCTATATACATTAGGAAATTATAATGAACTCTGCATTTCTTGCTACAAATCAGATCACTAGTTAGAAAAAATTTTATTATAGATTATTATCTATTAATACATATATAAGCCTAGAAGGACTAATAAGAAAATATGCTTATTCTTTTGTGGCAAGAGTATGGTTCATTTTAATTTTCACCCCAGGCCTTTTTTTCCTCATTTAACTTCAGTAAATTCTACTGTAAATCTGAATTATCTTGTTAATAATAATTAACTAGTAAAATCTAACATTAAAATAAAAGGCTGTTCTAGGCCAATCTTCCTTCCCTATGTTTCCCCATCTTAGTTACTTAAGGGAAGCTAGTAACATAAAATGATTTTTTGTTCTGCTTAAACTTTAAAAATAAAATCCACTCTGATTTTATTTTTTAGAGAGCCTGGTTATAGATATTATGGTCTATATCTTTTAACACATGCACTCTCTTTTGCTTGAAAAAGAAATAATTTCCTGTCCTCTGTTGGAGAACCACTATATTTCTTTTAAAGGCAAACGAGTTAAGTATCCTGAAATGAGGTAAGGAAAGAATGGTATATTTCTGTATTGAGATGCCTACTCACCATTAAAATAATTTACACAAATGTTTAAAAATGCAGGAAAGTACCTGAAGAAATGATCCAAAGGCAAAGTGACTGCAGG
>JAQHUG010000013.1:9307045-9324664 GCA_028555095.1 Dicrostonyx torquatus | reverse complement strand
ATGCACATCTTCTTAGACCGAGATGGAGGGGGGAAGGCCTTGGGCTTCCCATAGGGCAGGGTATCCTGCCCCATCTTAAGGCAGCAGGGGGAGGGCAGTGGGGTAGTGGGGTAGTGGGAGGGCCTGGAACAAGGGGAGTAAATGTAAATTTTTCTTGTAATAATAATAAAAAAAGAAAAAAAATTAAAGCCACCTAATCTCTGATGCTTATTATGATTTCTCAAGAAGCATGAGCCATGTGTCATGTCAGACAGACAAGAGGATGGGAAGAGCATGGAGCTGGTGACAAGGCAAGAGGACTCAAAAATCTATGTCAAAGGACATGCAGCAGACAGAATTTCTTAGTGGTTGTAGAATGCTGAGTTGCTTCCCCTTCTGTGGTGGAGATGGTTTAATCACTGCAGATATGGAGGCTGTGCGGGTGGTAGTCAGTTTTCTAGCACTCAATAAAATTCTTGAGAACATCACTTGTAAACAAAAATGTGTATTTTGGTTCTACATTTTGGAGGGTCCAGTTTATGACCAGTTGATTCTATAGCCTTTGGGCCTGTGGCAAGTCAGCCCATGATGGTGAGAGCATGTAGCGGAACATGTTCATCACAGCCAAGACGCAGAAGAGAGAATGAGGTAGGAGTTAGAGTCCCACAGTATCCCACGGTCTCCCACAGTGACCCCACATTGACCCCACAACCTACTCATAGACTCCATTACTCACACTACGTCTTTAGCCATTTTCTTTGGTTTTTCACCTAATGTCTTTTCTCAGTCCATTATGAGCCCTGGATTTTATTTGCTCATTATGCCTCCATGGGTGCTTCTCTTGGCTATTCAGGTATTTAGACGCTCCATGATTTGATGACTTGAAATACTCTTGACTGCTGAGGCACTAACAACCAAGTTGTTGACTTCTTTAGTGAGACAGGACCAAGTAACTGTTGGGTCCTCAGCATCTAAAGAGCAAGACAGCTATTGTTTCTATCTTAAAACGCTGACTTAATAAATTCTTTTATTCCATCTGTCTGTCTTTCTGTCTAGTAATGTTATTGGTTCTCTTCATGCAGGGACTAATATAGGGAGAGAGAAAACAGCCTCAGAGTCATGAGGTGGAACTTTGGTTCTTATTGCTGGGTTCCTTTAAAAACACAGGCCACCTTGCCATTTGAGGGAAGCCAAGTGAAATCTTTGGGAACTCAAATACTCCTCTTGTCCTGTAAATAGTCACTGAGCTCAAAATATCTTCAATTAATAGATAAACCTGAGTTTTTTTTCCTAATTAATTTCCCTCAAGCAGTTCTGTTTATTTTTTACTCATGTGGCTCTTTATTTTAAATATTGAGCTTTACACTCTGGGGTCCACCTGATTTTTTTCCCCTGAAATGTGGTCTTCATCTTGGCACCTTTATGAATGTGTTAACTATTGGATGTGGAAAATATATTCCATATGCATCCAGGGGAAATGGAGGATAAAGAAAATCACTCAGCATCTTGTGCGTCACTGCTGGGCAGAAGAACAAAAGCAGCCCCTTAATCATGTCACTGGGAATACAGCACTTGCCGGGACACATGTCAGAGATGATAATGCAAACAAGGCAAGTGCAGTGGGGACATTTTGCCAGCCAGGAGGGTGTGTCCTTGAAAATGATTGCTTGTTTTGAAAGAAGAATAAACTTGAGCAAAAGAAAATTAGACTTTCACTATAATGGCTGTTTTGGCTTCTTTTGTGCTTGTGCCTCTCTCCACTTCTGTGTGGAAAATTTTTCTTAGTTGCTTTTCTTTCTCTTTTTAAACAGGTTTGTAGTGTCCCTGCCACGTAAACAGGATTTGTCCTGAAATGTGACTGCATTGTCTGCGTCTCACTGTGAAGGAAATGAAGGGTCCGTTAGAGAAATATTTCAAGCAGTCTTCATAATTGAGCACTTCTTGCAATATTACATCTCCATATCCAACTCAACCAGCAGTCAAGTCTTCCACGGCCATTGTTTTGAAGAATACATCAAGATGCTAAGTCCTTTGTTTTTCAGCGTAGGCAAAGAGGAGCAGAGAACCATGCCTATTGTGCCAAAAGTCATGTATAGGTCAGTAAGCTATTTGCTACAAAGAGGTGGTGAATTTCTCTCCCTGCCCTGTAGCTGCATACAGGAGAAAGTGGAGCTGCGGGTTGGGAGTTAGTAGAAGCAGACCTGGTGACCTGTGCTCTTCCTTGGCGGGTGCCTTATTCACATCATCTGCTGCTTCATGTCAGGAGCCTTTGTTCTGGTCCCTGGGGCAGTAGGTGGTCCCTGTATTCATTCATCTGAAGTGCTCCTGCTGTCAGATTGATGGCAAGCTCACATGACTTCCCAGCCTAGGAAAATTCCCCTCATATGCTTCAGTTTCTTCTTCATTATATCACATAAAACCATGGGAATACACATTTAATACTGTGAGCTTAGGTCACAGAGCTCAGCCCAGTGCTTGACTGTGGATCCCTGCATCTGCTTCTCTCAGTTACTGGATGAAGGCTCTCTATTGACAGTTAGGGTAGTCACCAATCTGATCACAAGAGAAGACCAGTTCCGCATCCAGTCCAGTACTGCTAAGAGTCTTAGTTGGGGTCATCCTTGTGGATTCCCAGGAGTTTCCTTGGCACGGTTCCTAAACTCAAAGAGGCCCCCTCTATCAAGATATCTCTTTCTTTACTCTCTCCCTCTGTGTGCTGAGCCCAGCTCGACCAACCTGATCCCTCATGTTCCCATCCCCGCACCCTATGGCCCCAGTTTACCCAGAGGATCTCATCTATTTTCCCTTCCAAGAGAGACTCACTGTCCCAGAGAAGCTGGGTAACCAGGAGGACCCTAAGAGGGATGCATAGTTTTCTTCATATATTTGTCCCTTTTCTATTACTTTGACTTAATTCCTTGCAAAGCAATTCCTTTTGCTTTTTTTCAGAAAACACATTTTACACATAGTAACTAACTCATGAAATAACATACCTATCTGACTTTTTTCACTTTCTGATTTCACTAACCTGCTACATATGGAGACCTGAACTACTATTTACATAAAAGTAATTTACCACCTGCCAGAAGTTTGATGACCAAATCGTAAAAACGCACACACACACTTCTGAAAGACATTACTCTCTCTTATAAACAGATCGAGTGATGTGGTGCGTTTGGTCTCCAGTACACTATTTCCTTATAAATGGTGACCATTAGAAAAAAGCCAACTATATTCTAATTTCAATGCTTACTTATCTCACAGTTTAAAAAATAGGCAATGTCTTTTATATACATATTCCATTATATTCAGAAAGCATATTTCTAAGAACCAGAGAGAGAAACTATCCAAGGTAAATATGTGTGGTTAACTTCAAAATTGCTGTCATAACAATTTAGGCATACACACACATGCAGAGACAGAGAGAGACACACACACAGAGTACACAGACACAAATACACATATAGAAAGATAGAGAGGCATAGAAACAACACACACACACACACACACACACACTAAAACAGTCTTTTATTTCTTAATGGTGTCATCCCATTTAAGGGGACAATGATAATGGCACTGGGGTTTGTCTCTACTGCATGTACTGGCTTTTTGGGATCCTATTGTCTTTGGATGCACACCTTCCTAAGCCTGGATGTAGCGTGGAGGGCCTTGGACTTCCCACAGGGTAGGGTGCCATGCCCTCTCTTAGGACTGGAGGGAGGTTGCGGGGAGGGTGTCAGGGGGCAGAAGAGGGGATGAAGTGGGAATGTTGATTGGTATTATTTATAAAGTAATAAAAAAGAGGAAAAAGAAATTATGAGAGTAATTATTTTATGCTTATACTTCTTTCAACAAAATTTAATTGCAAAATTATAAGAAATAAATATATGCACCTTCATATTACCAATTTATATCTAAAATTTCAATATTTATGATAGAATCATTTTTCAAGACTGCTAAATTCTTAAATTTCACTATAACTGAGGAAGCTAAAGAGATTTGCACTGATTTTACACTATTAAATATGTGAATTATTTTATTGGTATCTTTGCTTTATATTTCAAACATTGTAATCCCAAATTAATTTGATTTATTGAATAATACTCAGTGGATTTTAATACAGTATTTTGATATTTATACATTATATTATTACTATTAAAATATTATTAAAGAAAGAAAAATCACTGAATCCCTGAATTTAATTGTGAGACAGTTATAGAATCATACACTAGGCTGAGCATGTTTTCTCATTGTGTTCTATTGGCATTAATTGGAAAGGTGAAGCTGAAGACTGTGCTGGAGACATTGGGTGGACAGGGTTCCAGTGGAGGGTTTCTACTCTCCCTCTCTGGAGCCTGCAGCTCTTCATGTCTGAGAAGTTTGGTTTTCTCTTACTTGAAGGCCTTTTAACAACTTCTTCCTTTCTTCTGTTAAGTTATTTCTATTAAAATAACCTGATTCCCAATGATGCATTTTCCAGAAAAAATGGTCTTGTTCATCTTGAAAATTATTTCTTGCATTGGAAAACTTGTCCATAGCGACTACATGTTAGTTGTTAGTCTATGCAATCTTTGGGCTCTTTTCTACCTTACTTACCACCAGATCGTAAATGTAATTTGTCCAATGTCCTTAACTATAGGGATCATACTTGAAGGGGAGTGGTCTTGGCCATTTTGGCTTATAGCCACGCCCCGCCATTAGCTAATTATTCCGCCCCCTAATTAGTTGTTAATTAATTAATGGGGCTGGACCACCAGGTCCCAAGAGGTATAAAATGATAGGCCCACGTGGAAAGCTCTCTCTGCGCGGATCACCGACCTGCCTGCTTCTTCGGAGGAGCTCTTTCTGGTATAGTAATCTGTGTGTATTTTGGCCCCAATTAAACTTGTGTGTCTTAAATAAAACTTCCACACATATTGATAGGTTATACAGTTATGTTTTCCAGGGTAGTTGGTTGATTCTTTAATGACATTTCACAGTTTAGAGCTTCCTGAAATCTCATGAGTTACAGCGATAATAGCTACGATTGGCAAAGTCAAGTATTTAACAAAGTTTGGTTTCACTGCCTCTAAACGCAAACATTTTCTTGTGTTTCCTACTGTTATTATTACAACCATAAAAACCCCAAACACAAATTAGTGTTACCTAAGTTGTGGGATGACAACGCAGCTCCAGATTCTGCTAACATGATGCTGTGAAGAATGTCTCACAGGACTTCTGGCTTCCTTTATTAAAGTTCTATGATCCAAGGATACACTAAAGTTGTATAAGCAGAATGGGCAACAGAGTTGGCCCCATCTTATTTACAGGAAGTCTTTTTTCTCTGTTTTTCATTCTCTTATATTTAATGTGGAATCTATTTACTATGCTTTGTACAAAAAGTACAAGTGCATTGGCATAAAAAGTAACTGGTTCTTGTTCTGGCCACTTGCGAATTTGGTGAAGATATGAATGCCTCACTGGTTTCTTCTGATGGCATCTTAAGTACTTTTATCTTGTAAAAGACCTAGAAACAACAATGGTGTTTTTTGTTAATGAAGAAAAAAGAACCAAGGCTAGACTGACCTTTGCTTAGCCAGAGCCCATTTTAGTTTAGTAAAATTCAATCTGCTTGAAATGAAAAGAAAATTGACTTTCTCATTTCTTTTGTCCTATCCTAGGGGGAAATAAACTAAAGAGGTGAATAGAGCAGTCTGATCATCACAAAGGGCTGCCTCTGCCTTTCTGCAACTGTGGAAGTAGCGGAAATTGAAATTTACAGCACCACGGGCACAGCTCCTTCTCCGAGGCAGGTCACCCCAAGTGCATTTACACTATTGGTTTGTTTTACATATTCATCAAATTCTTCCTCAGCCTGTTCCTTGTAGAAGACTGTGTGGCTCTGAGATCAGAGTCTCACCAAGCATGGGTGGACAGCCTAGGACATTGGTCAGGCAAATACCATTCTACTTGGGAAATATTATTTTAGGTACTCTCACCTGCCCACTTCTTATCACCCTGATCTTTGAATTAATCATACTCATACCATAGAAGGCACCCAGAGCAGATGAGTAAAGCAAGAGATGGCCAATCTTAACTTCTCTGCTTAAGACTTTGCAGGAGGGAGTTCTCAAAGATATGGGACAGATAGTGTTGTCTTTCAGGGCCACTTCATGCCTGTCTCTTCAGAGCTCTTAGTTTAAGAGGAGACCCGAACTGTAAACACTCTGTGCATAGTATGGTTAAGATCTTTGGGGTACAAAGGTCTGCGGTTTACATTATGCCCTGTCACTTACCAGGTATCAAACTTCTCAAGCTCTCTCTTTCCTTATGTGTGCTTTTATAGTACACAGGGATGGGTAAGTATGTAATAAAGTGACCAGAATGAAATGGGTACTGTGGAGTCCCGGTGCAGGTGAACCCCAAAATATCACTTGCTGAAAATACAGATGATTGCATGGTTATTTGTTGACCTGGTGAATCAGGATCTCTTCGTGTGTGAAATAAACTTTTCAGGTGATTTTGACTGGAGGTTGAATTTGGAGGCTCGGGGGACATAGATGCAGCTGAAGGTTTTAATCCCTTTTATTCTCATCTTTTGTATGTATGTATATGTATGGGTTGTATGTATGTATATGTATGGGTTGCATGTATGATGCTTTTACCTGTTAGGGTGAGTGTGTGCTGATACATATGCTGTTGCACATGTGTATCTGTGAAGGTCAAAGGTTGTTGTTGGGTGTCTTTATTGTTTTTCATCTTTAAGGTTTGAGATAGTGTCTCTCACTGATCCTGAAGCTCATTGATTTAGCTAGACTGGCTTGATCAATGAGCTTCATGGGTTCCTCTGTCTCTGTCTCTGTCTGCCTTTCTCCCTTTCTTATGTACAGCCATACACTATTGTGTCTTGATTTTTACTTGGGGTCTGGGGACACAAACTTGAGTCCTCATACTGCTTGGCTGACCCTTTGCTGACAGGGACATCTTTCCACTCTAAATGCCCAACTTCTAACACTCAAGTTATTTCTTTGATATCTTCACTAAATGTAGCTTAGCACTTGCTTAAGTCCACCAGACAGAGACCATTCACCATCATTAGCAGGGAGATCTGTACACATTTTGCAGCTTTCAAATAATTTTTAGCAGTCAATAAAAAAATCGTATGTAGTCTTTTTTAATCAATAATTTTATTCCTGGGAACATTTAGAACAAATTTAATTCCCTTTTACATTTGAAAACACCCTACTTTTTCTTATAGGCATTTGGTAATACTTGCATGCCCCTAAGTTTCAATATCTTGCATCCTAGCACTCGTTCCCAAATTCCAACTCGTGTATAATATCCTAGCAAAACACATCCTCCTGGCTACAGACTCAGCAGCTGTGTTTATCCTGCTCTTGAAGAACTGAGTAACCTTCATAGTCTTATTCCATTGTCACTCTTCCACTCTGCCAAGTGTGGACAGAAGACACACTTTCCATATGACACTTTCAAAGGAAATATCACATATTTTCATCTATGCAATTCCATCTCTTCAATTAGAATGCCAATGGCACAAAACCAAGACCATAACTTTTAATATGACAGTCGAAGATATTAAGTCATAGGACAGAGATGTTGATGAGGGAGTTAGCTCACATCTTTCTTTTATCAGACCTATTTTACAGAAGAGAAATGGAAGCACTGTGGGGAGGGTGTAACTAAATTCCCCAAATATGCTTAAGCAATATCTACCCAATATTCAACTATGAATAATTGTGTATTTGCATATGTCTTAAGCCCTGATCTTTCAGACCTGCCTGATCGACTGACAAAGACTTTAAAGAAGAAAATATGGAGGCTAGAGATGGTACAGCAATTAAGGGTGTTTACTGCTTTTGCAGTACCTGGCTTGGTTTCTAGCAACAGTATCAGGTGACTCACAATCATCTTTTACTCCAGTTCTGGGGGTTCTGATGCTTCCACAGACACCTGCATAGATGTGATGTACACATAGTCATACAAGCACTTATAAATAAAGATAAGTAGATAAATTTTAAAAAAGAAAAAATGAGGGATGTAAGAGATGGCTCGGGGGCAAGAGCACCTGCTCTACCAGCACCAGGGTTTGAGGGTTTGAGGTTGAATCTTGGTGCTCACATACAGATCTGAGCATGGCCATGCTTGTCTGGACCCTGGCGTGACGATGCTTGTCTGTACTCTGGCCTGACAGAGCTTGCCTCTAATCTGGCACGGTAGTGCTTGTCTGTACCCTGGCACTGGGAGTTTGAGACAGGTGGTTCTTGAAAGCTCACTGTCTTGCCAGCCTAGCAGAAACAGTTAGCTTCACCTTCACGGAGAGAGCCTGTCGTAAAGCAACAAGGCAGCAAGTGCTAGAGGAGAGTGCTGCTCTAGCCTGCACATGCACTCACTGGTGCACCCTGTCCTTGAACATATGTGTTAATATTGACATAAAAAGTCAACATAGTTCAAACAAAGCCCTGGACTTCCAGCTTCTCTTGAAATGTTTCAACCTTGTAATTTCATATGCTACATTATTACCTAGAACCGTAGGATTGGTCTTTGTGGAACTTGACTTCTTTCAATGGGCCTTAGACCCTCCCTATCATCTACCTGTTCACATATGTGTTTACATTTCCTATAGTTCCATTAGCCGAGAATTGTGTGCTTCTAAACAGTTGTTTATCTAGCATTACACAAGAACTTTAGGGCAAGCAGTGCAATAGAGAGAGCTGGTGTAATCACAATGATGTGGTAAGTCCTTTGGTGTAAGTGTTGCTTTATTGGTTGATAAATAAAGCTGATTCAGTCTATGGAAGGGCAGAATAAAGCCAGGCAGGATCCAAACATATATATATATATATATATATATATATATATATATATATATATATATATAGAGAGAGAGAGAGAGAGAGAGAGAGAGAGAGAGAAGACAGAATCAGGGAGAACACATGTAGCTGTCAAAGGAGGCAGACACCAGATCCTTACCAGTAAGCCACACCTTGTGCTGATACACAGATTAAAAGAAAGGGTTAATTTAAGATGCAAGAGTTAGTTAACAAGAAACCTGAGCTAATAGGCCAAGCAGAGTTGTAATTAATAGTTTCTGTGTGACTATTCTGATCTCAGCAGCCAGGAACGAATGAGCAGTCTCTGCCTACACCACAATGCTTGGATATATACATGAAATAGTGTTATCATGTGATGCATGATATAATATTAGATGCAGGATGAAGGAATACTCAAGTCCCCTAACAGGTATCGGGGAGGGGAATAGTGCCAACTTTCTGGACCTCTGAAATCAAATTTCCAGGTACCAAATCTCAGCTCTATCATCTAAAGTTGTATAATGCAGGCAAGAAAGTAACATTTTGAGGCAACTTATTTATCTTTAATATGAAGAAGAGGGAGCAGGCATTGTCTATCTCATAGCATTGCTGAGGCAAGTCAGTGAAAAGATGTCAGAAGAAAGAAAAAAAATTGAATGCAGGTTTGGTAACTGTCAACTTTCTAAGATTGGGAGAAGAATTGAGGCCATCTGGCATTAACTGGAATGCTATTTCCACTCTCCTAATGTATCACACTGAGCCACCTCTTTTCCTCTTGCACCTTCCTAGACCCCAGTTCCTGGAGCATTGAAAGGGAAGGTCTTATGGGGGCGTCGGATGAAAACTGTTTTATGGGCTGCTGGTGGGCATTTGATGAGCCATTGAACTGTCTCAACCTCCTGCCCAATCAGATGAAGATAATCATGCTTCACGCTTTACTAGATAAATGGATGGCTTCGGGATTCCTACTGATGTCTTTTTTACGTCATGCTGAGAGCCTTTCACAATTGATTGGCCACCCAAGCCTGTAGCTTTACCTCTGTTGAGTCTTCAGATTGTGCCAATCAATCATCTCCAGAAGCAGAAGCAGGGAAAAGTAATAAATTTCATGTCTTTGCAGGTATCCTTTTGTTTTCAGTTGTAGTCCTTTGACTGCTCTTGTGGTAGATGTTTGTGGGCTATGTGTGGCAGAGAAAAATTCAGACTGCATCACACAGAGACTTCCACTGTTTGAGACAGTGTTTTCTGGTGCCCAAGGAGCCTAGAGGACACATCTGGGGAGCTTCTTTGGAAGCACGTCTCAGAATTTTGTTCTTAACTCACCTGCCTCAGAGTTGCTTGAGAATTTTTTTAAAAAAAAACAGATGCTAAATCTGCTAAAGATCTATTGACACAAAGGCCTTTTAGCAGGTGACTGTGCAAAGTCTGCTGGTCCATGCATGTAATCCTAGTGCTGAGGAAGTAAAGCTGGAAGGACTGGGAGAAGCCAGCCTCAGCTACAGCTTAGCTATAGCCTGGGTTCAAGGTGACATGGTTACAGACTGGTTACCTATGAGACTTTGTATCAAAAGACAACACAAAAAACCAGGTGCACCTCCTTCATGACACTTGTTACAGAAGCTTGTCATCCTGGAAACAGCTGTAGGATTAGGGAAGAGTTAGGGTTGTCATTGGAAGAGGTATTATTATGAGCCAGGCACCAGGGACTATCAAATGCAGTACCCAATCTTTTAGGAGTGTTATGTATATCCAAAACAGGAAAAAGTGGAGGAAAGACACAACAAAACAAGGTATTAAGTGTTACCCTGTAGGTATGATTAATCATTATTGTGAGCAGGCTATCCTGGTGGTAAGTGTTATAGGACTGTCAGGGCTGGGCTTACCAATAGAGAAGAGCTTGATACAATCAGGAGATGATATGATTGGACAAGAAGTGATATAGTTAGAAGTTAAAATATTAGATGGGGAAAATAAGATATTTTCAAATTGTGAGCAATACCAGCATCTGTGAATTAATGGTAACACATACAATATTTAGAGATGATGAAGAATAAGATGAGCAGATCAGGATAAATAATTTGTTCTTTTGCCTCTAAGAGGAGTCGAGGCAAGATCTGAGATTCTCAGGCTCAGGGCTACAAAGTCTCAAATCTTTTTTTTTTTTAAAAAAATGTTTTATTTTGAATTATGTGTATAATTCATTGTGTACATCTCTGTGTGTGTATGTGCATAAGACTGCAGATACAACTGGAGGCCAGAAGGGGGAGATGAATCCCTGCAGTTACATTATAGGTCATTGAGAACTGCCTCAAATGAGTGCTCAGTACTGAACTTGGGTCCCCTGCTTAACTGGTGAGCCTTCTCTTCAGCCCCAATTTGTTGAGACTTAAATTAATATTTATTTATTTGGAGGGCATCTCAGTGGATGGTGCATTTTCTGTGAGCCTTTGACACCCAGAGTCTCTTTTCTCCTTTGAACGTCTGCTGTAGAATGTGCAGACTTACTTCAGGAAGAAGGAAATGTGGTCAAAAGCAAAGGTAACATTTGAAAGCACAGTCAACACTGTCTACAGAGGAAGGAGATAAAGAAGAGGGAATGAGATGAGTGGAGCAGGACACATAATCTGTGCTGTTGTCTTGATCTGAGATTCTCAGCCTCAAGGTTATAAAGTCTCAAGTCTTCTTTTAAAGTTATTTTATTTTTAATTATGTGTATAGGCATGTCTCTATGTGGGTATGTGCACATGACTGCAGGCACCACTAAAGCCAGAGACTTATTGTCTATGCTGTCTTCCTAATGGGTTTGCCACTTCTGGTTCTGGAAACCTAAATCCTGTGTCTTCAGTAATCCATGCATGTAGCAAGTTTTGCCTGCAAAGATTAGCACTGTAAAATTGTTTCCAAAATGGGAACTAAAGGCCTCATTGATTTTAATAAGACTGAAACAGAATTGTGTAGAATATCCCTTTACACTATGTAAATAAATACATGTCACTGTGATTAGCTTAATAAAGCAGCTGACTGGCCACTAGCTGAATAAGAAAGGGTTAGGCAAGAGAATCAGACAAAGGACACTGGGAAGAAGAAAGGAAGATTCTGAGGAATCACCAGATAGATATAAAGAGGAAAGAGGAGGTGCAAGATGAAAGAGAGTTAACACCATGTAGCAAAATGTAGATTAATATAAATGAGTCACTTTGCTGTAAGAGGAGCTAGCTAGTAATAAGCCTAAGCTATTGCTGAGCATTTATCATTAATATTAAGTCTCAGTGTTAGTTATTTGGAAACTAGCAGGTAGGAAAGAAAAGTCTGCCTACAGAATTGCATTCATCTTATGAATACATTATGGGCTTTTAAAAATTGTTTATTATCATCATCATCATCATCATCATTATAATCGTGATATATATATACATATACACACACACACACACACACACATATATATATATATATATATATATATATATATATATATAGAGAGAGAGAGAGAGAGAGGGAGAACAACATCATTTAACAACTCAGGTTGCCAGACTTGTGCACCTGCTACCTTGTGTGTCATCTCAGAAGCACGTGCATTAGACTGAAATGTTTTATTAATTCTTTGAAAATTTCATATGTGTATTTTGATCATATTCTCCATCCCCCACTCAGGTCCTCCAAGATCCATTTCTCCATCCTTTTCCATGCATATTTGTATATACATATTTTAAAATCATTTGTGCTTCCGAGATATTCTTGGGTGTGTGGCTTGTCCTGGAGGAGAGTTGAGCTATCAGGGGTAATACCCTTAAAGAAAATTGACTCTCCATCTTCCAGAAGTTATCAATTACCTAAACACTTTCTGATTGCCTTTAAGGCTCTGTTCTACCAGATGGAATTCATACCTGACTCTGTTATTGGATCACAGACCTGAGGGGAGATGGTCAATGAATGTAGTATTAAAATGACTCCTACTTATTTATTGTTATAGCTATAGTTTGGTGCTCAACCTTATCAGAGAAACTTGTTCTTGAGAATGATGGCAACTAACACAGAGACCCACAACTGGTCAATGTTCAGAGAATAAAAGACTGGGAAAGGCTTAGCCATAAACAAGACATCTGTATCACATTTGGCCCCTCAATGTGCAGAGATCACTAGGAAGAGGAGGTAGAATGATGGTAAGAAGTGAGGTGGGGGTGAATGAAAGGAGGATGGTTTTCTGGATACAACAGGAGAGCTGTGCATACCAACTCTCCAGAGTTTGTGAGAGCTCAAGCCAGATAAAACCCAGCACAGAGAGGGGAGGTGGGCATGAAGTCTCACCCGGGTACTAATTTTTTAAAATTATTTTTAGGGGTCAGCACATCTGGAGTGCAATGGATAAGCCTTGTCCTGGGAAAACCACATTTGTGATCATGGTATCTTTCCTGCCAGGTAAGTATCCAGTACTGGATTTTTAAAATGACTTTTATCTATTAATTTTATGTGCATATATGTGTATATGTGTGGGTGAGTGTATGACACAGCATGGGTGTGGAGGTCAAGTGACAACTTGCAAGACTTATTTCTCTACTTCTATCATGTGGGTCACAGGCACCACAATCATTAGGCTTGGCAGCAGGGGCCCACACCATTTCACTGGCCCCCAAATTGATTTTTTTTTACCTGAAATTTTCTTATGCTAAATCTTAGAGTGAAAAGCCTTTACAAGACCAACTTTTTTTTTCTCAGAGTTTACAGTTTAAAAAAGGTTCCCATTTCCACATTGTAACCAGATTGATATCATTTGTACAGTGTGAGGATGAAGGCTAAATGGTAAGTTTATATGACTTGTATGTGTTAAGTATCTTGGGTTGGTAGCTGCATGAAGACCTATTTAGCCTGTAAAGAATTTGCTTGTGGTTTCAGTTGGTTTTCAGTGGGAGGTGAATACAGCAGCCAGAATCACTTCTGGATTCTAAAAACTGTACTGTATCAAGGTCAAACATTGTACTACTACCCGGAAGAATGGGAGCAAGCGTTCCATGTGTTGATGTGAGAATCCATACTGGACCTAACTTCATACCAAGCCTGTAATCCATGAAGTTTATGTATATTTTCTGAAGAGTAAATGTTTTTTTTTTTAAGTTACCCAACATTAATTTTCATTTCTTTTGAACCCCCTCGGCTGTCAGTCCCCAGCACCAATAATGCTCCTTCTTGAAGAGTTGCTCTCTTCTCTGAGATCATGGTGCAAATGAGGCTGATTCTATTTCCTGTTCCAGGGCAGGGCATGTGGTTTTAGACCTGAGACAATCGACACACTCCATTCTCGTTTGAGAAGTAAATATGTGTATGAATAGCATGGACCCAGCCTGAGACCTTGAGAACTAGGTCTGCATTGGGTGGCCTGAAAAGAGACCTTCAATTTCTTTCTTCCTGGATTTAATAAATGTCTCTTGGAACCCCTCGGCATCACATCAATATGATAAAAATGGCAGCAGAGAGCATATGAGAGTCTGAGAGGATGATATCATTTGACCTCTGAGTCAAGACATATGGGAAGATAAATACACCCCTTAGATGCTTTATTTCCACAAGAAAGTGAAGTCTTACGATGCTTAAGCCGTTTCTGGTTGACTGAATACTGAATTCTTATAAGCCGAGTCACTTGCTTTTTTTTGATGTTAATCAACCACTTTTGGAATTACCATCTCTTTATAGTCATATTGAATCTCGGTAGATCGATATAATCACTTTAGTTCTCAGCTCCTTTAAACACCTCCAGTTTTACTCTAACTGATGTGCTATTTCTAAAACATTAAGAGACAGGAGGGAAGCTACCCACTTACAAAACCTCACAGCTAGCTCCTACTCTGAATTAGGATGGCCTGTGTAAACCACATTACAGGCTGGGTGTATAGCTTTGAGGATTCCGCTTTTCACCTTTCTGCGGAGCTATGACAGCTAAGACTGCATTCATTTAGTCTCTGAGCTCTAACTGGCTGGTTACACAGCTGTCAGCACCACTCTCTGAATGAAATATGGAATGCTACTTACTTATTGGGACATAGAGCAACACTTTGCCTAATCCTCAGCACTCCTTGAATTGTAACAGACATGTCAGATTGATTTTCATGTCAAGTCATGTCAAATAGGCTTTATGTTTGTATACCTGGAGGCCATGGACATAAGTCAAATTGTAAAAGAGGAATACGTTCACAACAGAAACACTCTCTTGTTCCCTGATGAAATGTAGCTATTGGGAATGAGTAGTAAATGTTAGGATTCTGTAGTCATTTTCCAGCTATGGCTGATTTTTGAATTTTATGCTGTGAGAGGTGAAGGGGAAAAGAAGGGACTAGTCACAAGGAAACTGCAAAATGTCCTCAGCATTTGGCAAGTGGACTTTCTGAATGACCTCCCTGTAAGCAGGTTCAATAATGTGACCAAAACTTGGCTGCTCTGCTAAGGAGGTGAAATGCTGTTCATCTTGTTCCTCTTTTCATTTAGTTTAGAAATTGTAATTCAATTACATTTCTGCCTTCCCTTTCCTTCCATAAACCCTTCCCCACTCTCCTTCAAATTCATGGCTTCTCTTTTTCATCAAGTGTTGTTGCATGCATGCATGTATGTATACACACATATTGCATATTGCTTCTGATTTTACTATAATCTCACAGCAAAGTTCCTGATCCTCTGGATTTTTACACCCCCCTCCCCAGTTTGCAATATTCTCTGAGCTTAAGGTGTGGCCATCATTTTATTGGTGTATCCATTGGCACTGGGCTCCACAACTCCGAATGTTGTTTGATTTTGGTTTTCTGTAGTGGTCTCTCTCACCGCTTGATGAAGGGGTGAGGACTACACTGATCTGTGGGTAAAAGACAGGTGGCTGTAGATTGATATTAGGGATCATGCTGAATATGGAACTCTACAGGTAGGCTAGGCAGGTGGGCAAGTGTGCTCCAATCCTCTGCCTATTTCAGTGCTGAGATTATAGGTGTGTATCACCACATTAGGCTCTTTTAAAAAGATGAATTCTGGGGGACTGAACTCAAGTCTTCATTCTTAAAAGGCAAATACTTTATTAGTCGAGCTATCTTTTGCTCCAGTCCCATTTTCTACCTTTTTAATTACAAGAAACTTCTTATCAACTGACTTCTTTATTTTATTATATTTAAGCATTGTAGCTAAAATATACGATTTTGAGAATGTTTAGAGACATGGAATAGGAAATGAGATTAGTATATGCTTCACAAAATTGAATCAGAAATCTTAAACGACACTAAATGTTTCTCCTTATCTCAGCCCCTTTCTAAAAATGCACTTTTCATCCTCAGCTAGTATTTGCCTCACAAGACTTAAGTGTTTCTCATAAAGTGCACGGGGTCTGCTTTCCCAGTGATTTCTCTACTTGCTAGGAATGCTTTCATTATTTTATCATGATCCAGTATCCTGATTAACCAGCTTCTTCAGAGTGAGGCTCTTAAGGGATACACTTTAAAGGAAGCCAGAGATAACTGAACAGACATAGATGAGATGCATGATGAATTATAAATACATGTGAGTGAGGTGGGATTTGATGATGCCGGAATGTAAACAAGTTCAGCTTACTGCTGCATCCAGGTTTCCTATAGCACATCATGTTTTCACATTTCCATTGCAAGTGCTCAGCACTGGGAATGCGTGGGAACCCAGTTTCTTTCTCATCATCAGTAGGTTTGCTCTCCACCTCTTCATCTTCCAAATGCAGTGGAAAGTGTTAATTGACATGGTTGACTATTGGAAATTTTATCTGCACTATTCTCCACTGTTATCACTTAAAGTCTTGAAGATGTATAATTAGAATGATCACAGCAAATCTATAGACATACTCTGCAGCTTAGATAGATGAGTCCATGGAAACTGTATAGCAAGGCCGGAGAGCAGGGTAGCCATGAGGCTGGTGTGAAGGGACCTGTGAGGCAACTAATGAGTTGCTTTTCTTCAGTGCTCTGTGTCCTTGTCTCGGTCAGTATGACCTCCATAGTCTCTAGAACCCCAACACCACAGGCTTGAGAATATGGGCTCAGAATGTCTGGCCTAGATTATTAGTCCTCCAGTTCTGAGGGTGATCACTTCTCTGTTTCCTCTCACTCAGAAGAGAGATACTGAGAGTACCTGGCTGTATATCCAAAAGGATCAAAGTTAGCATACAACATATAGTATATCCATGCAACTTGTTGCCATATCCACAGTGACCAAGTTACAGATGACTGGATAAAAGAAACATGGTGTATATATATACACAATGGGATCTTATTCCACCCTATGAAAGAATGAATTACGTTGTTTGTTAGGAAACGAGGATGGAAGTGAAGATTATCCTGTTAAGTGGAATAAGAACTCAGAAAGACAAATTTTACATGCTTTCTCTCAAACATAGAATATAGATTTAGAAAGAAAAGTATGAACAATGAAGTGGGTCTATTTTGGAAGAGGAAGGATACAGGAGGAGGGGGTGAAGATGGTGGAATGAAGCTCATTATTTTGTACAATTAATATATACTAATATGGAAGGGAAAATACTACCTCACCCATAGGATGACTGAAAATTCAAGATAAAATATGTAACAATTAGAATAGCTCTGGATAACACTAAATGATAAATACTAAGGATTGTTTCAAAACTCTAGCTCCATTAAACTCTTTAGTTGTGTCCTTCAAGAATGTCAAGTTTACTGAGCTACCAAGGTCCAGTGGAAGAGCAGAAGGAGGGAGAAGAGGAGCAAGGAAGTCAGGACCGTGAGGGACTGGCCCACCAACTGAGACAGTGTGCTTGATCTATTGGGAGCTCATCAAATCCAGCTGGACCAGGACTGAA
>JAQHUG010000013.1:9223897-9268363 GCA_028555095.1 Dicrostonyx torquatus | reverse complement strand
TATCAAGTTTTAGTAAGACTTTGCACCTCCCTTTGTATTAAGGCTAGGAAGGGCAATCCATATGAGGAATAGGTTTCCAAGAACCAGCCAAAGCATTAAGTACAGGCTTTGCTCCTACTGTTGAGTCTTACAAGTAGAACAGGTTACACAACTGTCAAATATATGTAGAGAGCCTATGTTGGTCCTATGCAGGATCCCTGGTTGTTGTTTCAGACTCTGTGAGTTCTTCTGAGACAGGTTAGTTGTTTCTGTGGGTTTTCTTGTGATGTCCTTGACCCCTCTGGGCTCCTACAATCCTTCTTCCCTCTCTTCGACAGGATTCTCTAAGTTCCACCTGATGTTTTGCTGTGAGTCTCTGCAACTGTTTTCATCAGTTACTGGATGGAGCCTCTCTGATGACAATTGGGGTAGTCACCAATCTAATCACAGTGGACGGTCAGTTCAGGCTACATATTCATGATTTCTAGGAGTCTGAGCTGGGATCATCCTTGAAGATTCGTGGGACTTTTCCTTACACCAAGTTTCTACCTGACCCTGAAATGCCCTCTCCTCTTTTCCAGTCATCTCTTTCAGTATTCCGTGCCCACCCCCCTGCCTGCAACCCAATCTCTCAGGTTTCCACCCCACCCATTCCCAGTATGTTCAGATTTCTTCTATTTCCCTGTCTCAGAAAGATCCATGCATCTTCCCTTGGGCCCTCCTTGTTACCTAGCCTCTCTGGATCTGTGGATTGTAGCTCAGTTATCCTTTATTTTACAGCTAATGTCCACTTATGAGTGAGGACACACTGCAGCTGTCTTTCTGGGTCTGAGTTACTTCAGTCAGGATGATTTTTTTCTTGTTCTATCCATTTGCCTTCAAATTTTCTGATGTTGTTTTTAATAACCACAAATTCTTTATTTATTCTTTGGTTGAAGGGATTTTAGGTTGTTTCCAGGTTCTGGCTATTACAAATAAAGCTGCTATGAACATAGTTGAGCAAGTGTCCTTGTGGTATAATTGAACATCCTTTGGGAATATTCCCAAAAGTAGTATAGCTGGGTCTTGAGATAGATTGATTCCCAGTTGTTGAGAAACCATCATATTGATTTCCAAAGTGGCTGTACAAGTTTGTACTCCCCACAAGCATAGGAGTAGTGACCCTCATGTTCCATAATCTTGCCACCATAAGCTGTCACTTGTGTTTTTGATCTCAATCATTCTGACAGGTGTAAGATGGAATCTCAGAGTCATTTTGATTTACATTTCCCTGATGGAAAAGGATGATGAATATTGCTTTAAGTGTTTCTCTGCCATTTGAAATTCTTTTGTAAATTCACTGTTTAGGTCTGTACCTATTTTTAAATTGCATTATTTAGTATTTTGATGTCTACTATCTTGAGTTCTTTATATATTTTGGAGATCAGCACTCTGTCAGATGTGGGGGTGGTGAAGATCTTTTCTCATTCTGTAGGCTGCCTATTTTTGTCCTATTGACAATGTCCTTTGCCTTACAGAATCTCTTTCAGGTTCATGAGGTCTCATTTATTAATTGTTGGTCTTAGTGTCTGTGCTTATAGTATTCTATTCAGGAAGTTGTGTCCCGTGCCAAAATGTTCAAGGCAGTTTCCAACTTTCTCTTCTATCAGCTTCAGTGTGACTGGATTTATGTTGAGATCCACTTGGACTTGAGTTTTGTGCAGGGCAATAGATATGGATCTTTGTGTATTCTTCTACATACTGACATCAACTTATGACATCACCATTTGCTGAAGATATTTTTTTTCCATTGTGTGATTTTGGCTTCTTTGTCAAAAATCAGGTGTTCATAGGTGTGTGGATTTATGTCTGGATCTTCGAATCAATTCCATTGATCCACCTGTCTGTTTTTATGCCAATGCCATGCTATTTTTATTATTATAACTAGGTAATAGAGCTTGAGATCAGGAATGGTGATGACTCCAACGCTTATTTTATCATACAGAATTCTTTTGGTATTCTGGATTTTTTGTTTTTCCATATGGAATGAGTATTTTTCTATAAAGTTATGTAAAGAACTCGGTAGCAAGAATTCTAATTGGTTTTACTGATAAAAATTCAGAGTAGCTATCACAGGGTAAAAAAAAAACTGAAGGATCAGAGAAGCAGGATGGCCAGCTGTTGTAATAGGTACAGGTTGTGTTCCCAGCATCTGAGAGGAGCGCTAGCCCTTTGTCCCACCCAGCTCCCGGCTGCTGGGCTAGCTTACATTTGAAATAACCACACGAAAATTATATTAATTAAATTACTGCCTGGCCCATTATCTCTAGCCTTTTCTTGGCTAACTCTCACATCTTAAACTAACCCATTTCTAATAGTCTGTGTGTCACCACGAGGTGGTGGTTTACCGAAAGATTCTAACCTACATCCATCTCAGGTAGGAACATCATGGCGTCTGGCGTTTTCCCTTCTCCCCAGCCTTCTGTTCAGTCTATTCCGCCCACCTAAGGGCTGACCTATCCTACAGGCCAAGGCAGTCTGTTTATTAACCAATGAAAGCAACACAAAATACAGAAGATCCTTCCTACACCAGCCAGCCAATAGAGTTCTTACTTCTACCTGTGCTCAGACCAAAGGGGCTATCCTATTCTATCCTCAGACTGTTACTCAGACTGATTGCTTCAGACCTCTGCCTCAGACTTCACTGAACTCCAGTCTCCTCTGCCTTATAATTTTCTCTCCGTCCAACCATATCACTCCTATCTCCACCTCCCTAGTGCTGAGATTAAAGACATATAATCCCAAGTGCTAGGATCACCTTTGTGTGAGCTCTGTTCCTCTTTTAGACTGGATCAATTTTGTGTAGACAAGGATGGCCTTGAACTAATAGAGATCCACCTGCCTCTGTCTCCTGAATGTGTGCCACCCCTGCTTGGCCTCTATGGATAACTAGTGTGGCTAGCTCTGTGCTCTGATACTCAGGCAAACTTTATTTGTTAAATCATAACCAAAACATCACCACAGAATTTTGCTGGGGGATTGCATTGAATTTGTGGATTCTTTTGGTAAAATAATCATTTTTTACTATGCTAATCCTACCAATCCATGAGCATGGGAGATCTTCCATCTTCTGATATCTTCTCCTATTTCTTTCTAAGACTTAGAGTTCTTGTCATACAGGTCTTTTACTTGCTTGGTTAGAGTTACACTAAAATACTTTATATTGTTTTTGGCTATTGTGAAAGGTGCTGTTTTCCTGATCTCTTTCCCAGCCCTTTTATTATTTGTATGTAAGAGGGCTACTGAGTTTTTTGAGTTAATCTTGTATCCAGTCACTTCACTGAAGGTGTTTATCAGCTGTAGAAATTCCTTGGTAGAATTTTTGGGATTACTTATATTGTATTAACTGCAAATATCAGAAGTTTGACTTCTTCCTTTTCAGTTTTATCCCCTGGTCATAACCTTTATTTTCGTAT
This sequence comes from Dicrostonyx torquatus, assembly GCA_028555095.1. Classification (NCBI taxonomy): domain Eukaryota; kingdom Metazoa; phylum Chordata; class Mammalia; order Rodentia; family Cricetidae; genus Dicrostonyx; species Dicrostonyx torquatus. The sequence goes on along the minus strand of JAQHUG010000013.1, from coordinate 9,264,929 downwards.
TGCTCTGGCTAGAAATTTGAGTACTTTAAGTATTAAATAGATATGGAGAGAGTGGGCAGCCTTTTCTTGTTCCTGATTTTAGTAGTATTGCTTTGATTTTCTCAATTTAATTTGATGTTGGCGTCAGCTTGCTGTATATTGCTTTTATTATATTTAGGTATGTTCCTTGTATCCCTGATCTCTTCAAAACTTTTATCATGAAGGGTATTGAATTTTGTCAAATGCCTTTTCAATGTCTAATGAGATGATCATGTGTTATTTTTCTTTCAGTTTGTTTATATGGTGGATTACATTGACAGATTTTTGTATGCTGAACAATCCCTGCATTTCTGGGATGAAACCCATTTGATCATGGTGGATGATATCTTTTATGTGTTCTTGTATTTGTTTTGCTGGTATTTTATTGAATATTTTTGCATCAACATTCATGAGGTTTATTGGTCTGTAATTCTCTTTTTAGCCAAGTTTTTGTTTAGTTTGGATATCAGAGTTACTGTGGCCTCCTAAAACAAATTTGGCAATGTTCCTTCTGTTTCTATTTGTGGAATTTGAATAGTATTAGTATTAGCTCTTCTTTGAATCCTGGGAGTTTCTACTGCACTAGATTTTCATATTATCCCTCCCCCCAATGCCCTGCAATTCTAGGTGTTTCTTACTGTACTTGCTCCCTCCATCCCTCCCTCAACACCAGATCCCTCTTGTCCCATTCACATCTGCTCCTAGTCCACCCACCAAGTCTATTCTATTTCCCCTTTCCAGGGAGATCCATGTGTCTCCCTTAGAGTCTGCATGTTGAATTGTGATTATCATTTACTCAACAGCTAATATCTACTTATAAGTGAGTACATAACATGTTTGTCACTTGTAACCATTGTTCATGGCATGGCTTTCTTGCTTTTTTTTAAATCAGAAAGCTTATTATTAATATATAAAACTACTTATTTGCATGTTTGTTTTACATCATAACTTTACCAAATATACCAGTTCACAGAGTTTTGTAATGTAGTAGTTTATTTTCTGTGTATAGAGCCATGTCATTTGTAAACATGGATTGTTTGTTTTCCCCCATCCCAATTTGGAGAGCTCATCTCTTTTCCTCCCTAAATGTGCTCGTTAAAATGTTTACAACTCACTGAATAATACTGGCAAAAGTAAGTATCCTTGTTTTGTTCTAGACTCTAGCCAGGAAAATGTAGCTTTGTCTGGCATGTCTATTTGTCTATTGTTGTTGTAGCCCATCCAGACATCAATCCGTAATGAAGCCACCATCTGCTCAAATGCTATGCTTAAGAGCCACTTATCTTGGTTTTGATCATTTTATTTTATTTTTTATTGATTTCATTGAGCTATACATTTTCTCTGCTCCCCTCCCTGCCTCTGATCAATTTATTTTAAAGGAGGGTAAGAGAGTTGAGCAATACTTCCCTGGTAGCTATGAACCCCCGCTTCATTTTCTTCTCAGTGTTTGTATCTAAACAACATGGAGTAGTAGTTAAGACCCCAAGTTTTGAGGAGTGAGGAGCTGGAGGTGGCTCTTAATCTTTACTTAGGATATTGACCAAGGCTTAGTCCTTTTATTTGGTAAATGTGAATAAAACCAGATCTGCCTCACAAGGTAAAACAGAATGCCTCAATATTTCACATTTGTAAAACAGAATCTCAGGGCATGGGATTTGGAGGATTCTTACAAATGTTTGTTAGTATAGGACTTCCTTTCAATGGTGTGTTGCCAATGTCTTAAGTCCAGTCACACTTACAGAACTTAAAAAGGTATTAAAATTGTGTGTTCATAGAATAAGATATGGACTTGTTTATGTTCCAATCTGTTTCATGAGATTTCCACTTTAGTATTGAATACATCTTTGGAAAATTAGTTTGCAGTTTTTTTTCAAATGTAAACAGAATTTTTGTGGTTCTTACCACCTCTAGGCATGGGTGAGCTTGTATAATTAGTAGTAACATTGTGTAAGTATTTGATCTTCTCTGCCAAGTAGGACCTCATCCCCTTTACTGTGTCCTTACTCCCTCACCTCTCACCCTTATCAATCTGTCCGTGACTTACCTCTCTTAGGCTCTTCCTTTCTTGCTGTTGCAGAGCCCTGTGGAGAAGACTTTTGTGCAGTTAAGACTGCGAGTCTGTGAGAAAGGGCATTTTCTCCTAGAGTGTCACTTTCTATTTCCTCATCTGTAGAGCCATTAAGAGTTTTTTTCCCAAGTCTCTGTGTTTGTGGGTGCATATATACATACACACACACAGAGAGACCTCACACACACACACACACACACACACACACGTGTATGTGTGTAGGCACATGCATGAGTGTGAACCCGAGGAAGCCAGAGTCATTGGATACTCTTGATCTGGAATTCTAGGTCACTGTGAACCTCTGATGTGCGTTCTGCGATCTGAATGCTGATCCTCAGCAGGAGAAATCTATGTTCTTAAGAGCTGAGCCATCTGTCTATCCCCCGACCATGTTTTCTTTTTAGAATCTAGAAGTTCACTTTGTTTATGGAAACTGAGACACTTATACCTTTACACTTTTCAACTCCTGGGAAGACAACTTCTCTTATTCCTTGGTATCACGGCGTTTCCATTGTATTTTAATAAATAAAGCTGGCCTGAAGATCAGAGAGTAAAGCAGCTTCAAGGGTCAGTCGTACACTGGGCAGTGGTAATACACACCTTTAATAGCAATGGCCATGCTGGTTGCCATAGAAACCAGGTGGTGCATGCCTTTAGTCCCAGTGGTGCACCTCTTTAATCCCAGCCCTAAAGAGGATTATAAAATGGCAGGAGCCGGTTCTCAGACACAGTCTCATTCTGAGATTCCTGGAGGCAGGATCACCATTTCCAACTAAGGTCGAGGTAAGAGCCAGTGGCTGGCTGGCTGCTTTGCTTTTTGGATTTTCAGCTTGCAGCCCAGTTTGTCTCTCTGAGTTTTTATTAATAATGTTTCACCTTTGTTTCCTCCCCATGTTTCTAGAACCAGGCCTTGGGATCCAGCTTGAGCTCTAGCAAGAAAGTTACCTTCTTAAAAGTTTTCAGCGATGTCATGGTCCTTGTATAAAAGTCTTGAGTCTCAGTTTTACCTGACTTTGCTACTGACTTACTATATCCCATTAGGTAATCCATTTAAACTCCATACTTTAGTTTCTACAATGTTATAGCACAGATTATAGTCTCGTCTATTTTATAGGCTTACTCTTGGAACCACGTGTGTTCACAATTGGAACTGCAGCATGCAAACTATGAGTGTAGCTTTTATTTTGACTCATAGTGGGAGCCAGGTCATAGATACCTGTTGTCTAGTTACACAAGGGTTCCAAGTTAGCTTGTGTAGGAAGCAGAAAAGAGTCTTTCGTTCTCTGCAATGCCCCTAAGGTTGCCCTTCCCAGCGCTTCTAATAACTCTCATTACGTGTTAGGAGAGTAATAAATCAAATCTGGAAAGTTCCTTCTCAGCTTTCTCTGATGCTCATGGCACCTTGTGACTCTTGGCCCCTGTGAGCTTGTACACTCTGGGATATACTGATATAAGGAGTATACTGACCTTGATGCCCATCATTCGCTCTTATCAGCCTTAGGTGACTCTTATTAGCCACAGGTGACAATCTGACACATCCCTAGGAGGAATGTAAAACACTAAGAAAATGAGCACAATCATCAAGTGATTGATTTGAAGACAGGAAATCCAGGAAGCTTTGTAATAGATCTTAGAGAGCATCCAGTATGACTTGGTTTTCTTCAGTCCTTGGCAGAGGTACTTCTCAGTGATTAATCATATGTGACCCGAGTCATGTCTGGAAACCACAAAGTCAGCATGTCTGTTGAATTTTCTTCTGAGACTGTCAACATTTTCTATCAAATTATAGAACCTTTCATATCTTAGATGAATTTGATGTCCATTTCTGTTTTCTCTTGGTTTTTGATATTTTGAATTTGTGAAAAGTTATGTGATCTAACTCTCTTGGAACTCAGTCATGATTTTAAATATGCTGATAAAATCCAAGTCCTTTGATTCAGAAAGTCCAGGTTTAGGGACATATAAAAAAGGCTCAAGGGTCATTTCAGTATGGGGGAGTGTGTAAGATTGTAAAAGCCAGAGGCGGAGAATGATTGCAAGAAAGCTGTTTTCTAGACACAACAGGGCAATTGCACCTATGAACTCATAGCAGTTATCACAGCATGCACAAAAACTGTGCAAGCTCAAACCAGACCAAACGCAGCATGGAGGTGGAAGAGGTGCATAAAGTCCCACCCCATCTGAAGATTAATGGATAGCCTTTGGGAGAGGGAAAGCTAGCTTTCTTTAAGGTTGTGGTCCCTGGAAGGTCAGCCATGCTCTAGTGGAAGGCCAAACATGTGAGTATAATGGCAGCCAAGTTGGATTTTATGGCTAAAACAAACGAACAAACAAACAAACAAACACATAAGAAGACACAAGGTTGGGTGGGTAGGGAAGGTGCTGCCAACCTGGGGAGAATTGGGGAAAGAGGGTGCATATGATCCAAATTCTCAAAGAACGAATGAAAGAATGCAAAAAGAAGCAATTAAACTAGAATAAAAAAAGCTGTAAATACAGAAATCTTCATTGTATTGCTATTTGTAGCTGCCAGAAACAGAGAGGAAAACAACTTTTTAGTCCGTGAAATAGGCAAATTCAATCTCTATCAATCTATAGAGATAAACCAGAAAGCAAAAAACCAGTGTGAGATACTGTGCTTTCTAGGTCAGCACAGGTAATCCTCAGAATAGGGTTATACATGAGGCATTATTGTTTAGTCAATATTACCAATTCAGAGATGGCGTGCGAAGGCTGAGAATTATGACTTGCTTAAAGACAGACAACTGAGAAGTTGGGAAGCCATGCTTTGGATGCCCATCATCCAGACACAGATCTGATAGCTTCTCCAGGGAGCTGAGGCAAGAATCCTTACTCAGTTCAAAATGCTTCTCACTGTCTCAGAAAGAGCTGTGGTTCCTGCGCAGAGGCACTGATGAAGGCTATTTCAAAAGCAGCAAAATTTGTAAGAACCATAGAGTAATGGAGAGTGGGAAAGAGATAAGAGAGAAATAAGGTCCTGGTGTGAAATCTGGAAGACACTGGGCTGGCTAGATTTACTTTTGGTCAACTTGATATAATCTAGAGTCATCTGCGAGGAAGGAACCTTTTAATCAACTGAAGAAAGCTCACATAAACTCACAGAGACTGTGAGCAAGCACGGGGCCTACACGAGTCTGCAACAGGCCCTTTGTGTGCATATTACAGCTTTCAGTGTAACACTTTTTTATAAATTTTATTTAACTTTTATTTTTTTTAAAGAAGACAAACTATCCTTTTTCATTATACATACCCATCCAAGTTCCCACTCCCTCCCCTCCTCCCAGTCCCTCCACTTATCCCTCCATTCCACCCCACTATCCAATCCTCAGAGAAGGTAAGGCACATTGCTTTGGGGAAGGTTCAAGGCCCTCCCTACTATATCTAGGCTGAGCAGAGTATCCATCCAAAGAGAATTGATTCCTAAAAAGCTAGTACAAGCAGTAGGGATAAATTATCTTCAGCAGAAGTTGTCATCAGTGTTTTTGATCTTGGCCATCATTTTTATGCACATTTCAAGATGTTATTGTTTTTTACTGTTGAGTAGTACTCGTGTAAATGTGCCACATTTTCTTTATCCATTCTTCAGTTGAGAGGTATCTTTATTAGGTCATATATTCCTACTTTTGGTTGGGAAGTTGCTGCATAACCAGATGATTTGTAAGTGTTAATACTCATTAAAATAATTATATTCACATGTGGTTTTCCAAATTGTTCAACATTTATAGTGCATGTTCACCCAGTGCTTCATTTAAGTCATCTGAGAGAAACTAAAATAATCCTTGACAATAATCATAATCACAAACAATGATGGGATATGTTTATCTTATTTGAAAATGTTTCCTTGGCTATATATCACCTCCCATATATTCTGTCAGCCTTAGGAAATGAAAATTTATCACCACTTTATGGAATAGGAACTTTGCCTAAAGAGATTAAGTGGATTTCACAATAAAATCAGCAATTAAAAATCTGACCATGAGATCAACATGATTCCTAACAATATTCTAACTATTATCCTCATATATACAGGTAAGTGTAGCTCTCACCCTTCATCAAAGATGCTTCCCTTTGCAGCAAATGGAAATTAGTACAGAAAAAAATCACAATTGGATACAATGCAAAGATCAATGGATGGTGGGGACTCAAGGGTCCATCTGCAGAGCTCCTCCATCTACAGCTTGGGTTACAATGCGGAGGAGCCTTCAGAAAGATTGTAAGGACCCGAATACCACGAAGTCTACTGTGAGATTGCCTTTCTTAGGATTAACTGCAAGAACGAGGCCTGAACCATGACATTAATAGACTTGCTAACAAGGAAGGTAGGGTAATCTTATGAGGTTTAGGCAAAGAATCACAGGCAAGTAATGACCATTGAGGAGGTAAATTAGCCTTTCTCTAAGCATGAGCCTTCTAATTGGTTACCAACACAAAGTAGTCAGCCCTGAAACCATATGTACACAAATGACAAAAGCAGATTTATCAGGTTGCATTTTTATATTTGCACGTGCACACACACATATAAACACACACACACACATATAACAGCAATAAACAAAGAAAGATTTGAGAATGAGGGAGACATGTGAGGGGCTGGCATTCACCCCCTCTGGCTCTTACAATCTTTCTGTGTCCTCTTCTTGATCATCCCAAGCCTATGGATGGAGGGAGGGAGAGAGGGAAGTGGGTGTTGGGTAGGGGGTGTTGGGTGGGTAGGGAGAAACTAGAGTCAGGAGTCACACTGCTGGTCTGTCCTCTTTCAGAGCACATGCTCTGTGAGTGTGTACTTCCTTCTCAAACTCAATGTTGGATGTTCGCACATACATTATGGCTGCAAATTAAGGTCAAGAGCCCAAAGCAAGCAGGAAAGTTCCCAACAGTACTACTCAGGCTTATTTCCTTATTTTCAAAGAGGAAAAGGAGACTCAAGTTACAATTTACTGCCTAGGAGGCAGAATAGAGAGAGGGTTAGGTCTGATCCCTTCAGACACCAGCTACATACTGGATACAAAATGAGAAAGGAAAGGTTGTGATTTAATAGTGATGTGTTTGTGTGTCAAACTGATAAGTGGTCAGTTTTGCTGGCTAGTTTTATGTCAACTTGACACAAGCTAAATTCATCTGAGGGAACCTTTAAGAAAATGCCTCCATAAAATCGGGCTGTAGACAGGCCTACAGGACATTTTCTTAACTAGTGATTGATGGGGGAGAGTCCAGATGATTGTGGGTGGTGCTGTCCCTGGGCTGGTGGTCCTTGGTTCTTTCAGAAAGCAGACTGAATAAGCCACAAGGAATAAGCCAGTAAGCAGCATCCCTCCATGGCCTCTGTCTCAGCTCCTACTCTCAGGTTTTGCCACCGTTCGAGTCCTGTCCTGACTCCCTTCCATGATGAATCTTGAAAAGGAAGTGTAAGCCAAATGAACCAGTTCCTCCCCAAGTTGTTTTGGGCATGGTGCTTCATCACAGCAATGATATCCTAACTAGGAAAGACACTATCCTTGAAGTCCTTGTGTGTGGTCTTTCTGAATATCTACAGAGGGAAGAAGTCACTTGATTGGTAAACACAATCCACCTACTGAGACTCAGCTGGCTTGCTCTAGTAAAGATACCACACCTGCACTATTGCTGCGAACATGGGGTAAACTGGCTTCAGTTCATGGTAGTCGTCATCAGTAGCAGGCATAACACCAAGGATAGTGTTAATCTGGTTTTCTCCTGAGACATAATACATGTTTTATGTATTAATTTGGCTTGGGTAGTGGTCTTTCTCACAGTCTGAAACTGATAGTTCAGTTGAGTCTTTTTAGGTTTGATACTTTCCTTCTCTGTATTTTTTTTCTTTTTAACTAAGTCACTCTCATGTGGCTTTGGCTGGCCTCAAACTTACTGTGAACCAAGCATGACCTTGAACTCCAGTCCTCCTGTTAAGTTTCCCAAGTACTGGGCTGACAAATGTACATGGCACTCTTGGTTCATACGATACTGTGAATCAAACCCAGGACTTTGTCCCTGCTTGGTAACCATGCTACCTATTGGGCCCAACTTTCAGGGGAAGATGATTTCTTTCTGGGACTTTAAGATGACTCTTTGGATTCAGTTTGCTAGTATTTATTGAGAATTTTTGCATCTATGCTCATAAAAATCTTTGTTAGCAATTTTATTCTTTGGTTGGGTCTTCATGTGATTTAGTTAATAGGGTAATTGTGACCTAAGAAGAATTACACATGTTCCTTAAGTTTCTATTTTGTTGGACAATTTCAATGAATCGGCATTAATTTTTCTTTGAAGACCTGGTGGAATTCTGCACTGAATCCATCTGGTCCAGCTCTCGCTTTAGTTGGACAACTTTCAATGACTTCCCTTTTCACTAGGGGCTATAGCTCTGTTTAAATTGCTAAATTGCTTTTCTGATCTTGATTTCACTTTAGAAAATCATACATATCAAGAAATTTACTCATTTCTTTTACAGTTTCCAAGTTGGTAAAGTAAGATTTTTAAATTATGTTCTGATAATTCTCTAGATTTCCTCAGAGTCTGTTGTGATGTTCCCCCTTTCAACAATGATTTTATTAATTTGGGTATTCTCGTTACATATTTTAATCAATTTGACAAGGGTTCTTCAATCTTTCTGTTTTATTTTTAAAGCACCAACTCTTCATTTCATTGAGTTTTTGTATTGTTTTCATTTTGCTTCTATTTTATTAATCTCAGTCTTGAGTTTATTTCTTGTTGATTTCTTTTGGGTGTTATTTCTTACTTTTCTTATAGAGCTTTCAGGTGTGCTATTAAATTGCTAATTTTTTAAAAGTTCTTTTTAAATATAGACACCTATATTTATGAACTTGCCTTTTAGAACTTCTCTTATTTTGTTCCACAGTTTTAGGTATGATGTGTTTTTATTCACATTCAATTTTAAGGAATTTCTAATTAATTTTATTCTTCATTTCCATCTTGATTCATTTTCTTATTTATCAGTGAATTGTCTAGTTTCCATGAGTTTGTAAACCTTTGGTTGTTGTTTGTATCCTGCTTTACCTTCACACTTCCCTTTCTCTTTCATTGTTATTCTTCAATATATCCATGGCCCCCACTATCAGTTTCTAAATCCATCGTCTTCATAACCATTATTCTTCATGAAGCTCTTTGTTGTGTGGAATTTTACAGTGCTTTTCTGTCTGGTCCCATTCAGCACTGATGCCGGCTTCCCAGTGCACTGCATCCACAGGCCTAGGACTCTTAGGTCCCACATTCTGCCAGTGATGGGTCCTCATATGTGGCAGACTGCCAATAATTCAGAGGCAACATTTCACTCCATAGTTCTTCCACTGATCATTTCTGTTGTCAACAGTCATAGGTTAGGAATGCAAAGACATCAACTTTAAAACTCTCAGCTGTGAGGAGCGGAGAGAGGGGTAACTATGGTCATATGTATTATAGGAGAAAAAAACTCAAACATTCATCTTTTCATGTAATAGCATTGTTGGAGAGTAGTTTTAGGAACAATGCACAGGAGAGGCAAGACCAAAAGGACAGGGCAAAGGAAGATGCTTAACCAGAGTATTTCATTGTCCCCATAAGCATAGCTCCTCCTGGGCATCCTTTTGGAATTGACCTTTAAGTCAAGGAAGCCAAAACATTCTTCCACCTCCTAGAGGGAAACTGGGGTGGTATACCACAGTAATCATCACAAGATCAAATGAAACAATTCATCTGAAGTGTTTGATAGAGTTCCTGACATCAGTAGATTCCCCAAACTGACAGTAGTCATTTTTGCTTTTTCTTGAAGATTTGCCTAAATCCACCACACAGAATTTTCCAGATAATTAGATAAGGATGACCTGATTAATAAATGGTGTGGACTCTGGGATTAGGCAAAGGTCAGGGTTCCTATAAGAAGTGGCATGAAATAATTGTAACTATGTCTGACCTGTGTTTTTTGCTTCTAGAGTTGGAGACAAGTGTGTCACAGGAGACCTGACCCTCTTCATTCCTTCTCCTCAGGACAGGGTTTCTTTCTTTTGATTTTTTTCTCTATGAGTTTAGTTAAACTAGGTCTTGGGTTATATACTGCCAAAGTGCGGAAGAAATCTGTGACTTTCAGAAAAAAATGTACTGATTTACTAGGAGGGAACTTATTATATACATCTTCTTCTTAGTTGGAATAAATGAACTCAGGTTTCTGTTTTCTTTAGCTTATGGACAGATTGATCATTGTATTTGGTCTAAGATCAGTCACGTGCTTGGTTAGTGATGATTACTCATGACCTTTTCTTATTTTCATGGATGGATTTGTTTTAATACATTGTTTTTATTAATTTATTGAGATTTTCATGCAACACATTTTTTATCACATTAACCCCTACTTCTCCTTTTAACTCCTCCAAGATTCACGGCACTTCCCTAACCCCACCAACTTCATGTCCTCTTTTTTTTTTTTTTTAAAAAAATATCTGATTGAGTCTAAATTGTTCTGCCCATATACTGCTGGGTGTGGAGTCACCTATTTGAGAGTGGTTGATTTACCAGGGTCTACACCCTCACATAAAACTGACCCTTCCTCCTCTGGAAACCATCAGTTTTCCATACTTCTTCAGTTATGGATGGGGGCTGGTGAGTTCCTTTTTTGTCTTTGTTGGAATGTTGACTGACTTGGTTCTGTGTAGTCAACCACAGGTGCCCTGAATGCATGAATGCAACAGTCTTATACCCAGGAGGTACTATTTTGCTCTGTCCTTCCCTGGCCTCTTACAAGATTTCTATCTGTTCCTCCTTAGTGGTATCTGTGCCTTTGGAAGAGTGTGATATTGATGTCCCATTTATAGCTAAGCACTCCATGGGCATTCTTTAGTCGAGTTTCTGCCGTGAATACTTTCCACACACAAAGAAACTTCTCTGATGAGATCTGAGACCTGCACTAATCTATGGGTAGAGAGATATGAACTTACAAGATGGTCGATACCATATCATTTAGCAGAATGATCGTTGTAGATTTACCCCTCTTCAAACATGGGCTCTTGACCAGATTTATAGTACCAGACTTACTTTTCCTTTGGTGGAGTAGCTCTTAATACCAATTGGAAAGGAGTTGGTTACCCTTATAATATTTATACCAATCCTTTACTCATGGGCAGTTCATGCTACACTGATTATTATTGTGGTTCACTGGGTTCACAGCAGGTAAGACTATTGATGACACACCTCTCTCTATCAGCCACATGACACCTTTTAGTATAATAAAAGCTATTGATTTTATTACTTAGTAAAATAAAAACTCCCAGCAGAGAGGAAATTTCCTGGTCAGCCCTGATGTGATTTCTCTGTTCCCTGGGGCAAATGTGTATGATGTCTTCATGTTTTCCCCATCAAGTTCTAGCGAGAAGCCAGGAACATTGGTGCTAGCCTGTACTGTTTCAGAGAGGAAAGGTCTTTGGGGCTTCTCTGATTAACAACTTGAGGGTAGCTATTCCACATCTGGTACGAAAACCTTTTATCCTGCAACCTTCTGGGAGGAACAATATTCCCTATGGAGAAAACTCCATTTTCTCTTTTATATGAGCACGTAGGTGTGTTCATGTCAGTGCCTGCACATGTATATGTATGTGTGTTTGTGTGTGAATTAAGCATACCAAATAGCACATTTCCATATAAATTTTTCAAATATTCTGATTTATGTTATCCCCCATTAAGGGGTAGTGGTGGATAATGTCTCAGATCAGAACAAATTTAAATACATGTAGATGGCATCTATTACCCCTAAACAAAACGTTCCCAGTGTATAACCATCCAATTGCACTTAGAAACAAGATTCTGATGTCCTTCCAAGAGACAGGCAGAGGCAAGCCTCTTGTTCTCAGAGTACTTGAAAGGTTTATAAAACGTAACATCTCTGCAAAGAACTCCAGGAGGAAAATTGTCCAGACTCAGGCACTGGGGTTTCTATTTGGGCTTCACTAAAGGCGCCCTGCTGAACTCTTTAGTGAGTTAGCGTATGTAAACCCCTTTGCCAATTTTCCAGTCTCTGCCCTGTGAAAGTAAGTGAGAATCAATTCAGGGACATTTTTACATGGAGCCTGAAAAATTGGATATTTCAAAAGCCAGCCTTCGCAAACCCCACAGGCTTTTCTTTCTTTAAGAATGATATTAAAGTGAACAAGAGCATTTGAAATGAAACAGATTGAGTGTTCTTTCATGTTGGGAGCACGGGAAGATTTATTAAACACACGTTTGAGTTTCTCCGTGGACATCTCACGACTTCATCTGCTTCATATTTTGCTTCTCCAAAAAAACTTTTTAAAGCATTACATTTATGTTAGTATTGAGAATACATTTACTGATGACACTTTACAGGATTGGAGCCCAAAGAAATGAGGCTTTGGAACCTTCCAGCATTACACAGACAGTATTTTTTGTGTGCATATATGTGCATGTTCTTGTGTATGCAGGTGCATGTGCATGTGTAGACGTGTGGAAGTCAGCCTTGTATGTGTGTGCCACTCTTCGGGAGCAGTCTACCTGGTGTTTTGAGACAAGGTCTGTCACTGGGACGTGGGGATTGCTCATTAGGCTAAACTGTCTATCCAGAGCCCCAGGGATCCTCCGTTTCTGTCTCCCCAGTGGAGGGAGTTTGAATACGTTCTATCACATCCATCTTTTTTTTTTTTAAATCTATTATTTATTTATTCAATATTCTGTCTGTGTGGTACGTTTGCAGGCCAGAAGAGGGCACCAGACCTCAATACAGATGGTTGTGAGCCACCATGTGGTTGCCGGGAATTGAACTCAGGACCTTTGGAAAAGCAGGCAATGCTCTTAACCACTGAGCCATCTCTCCAGCCCCACATCCATCTTTTTACATGGGTGTTGGGGGCTAAACTCAGGTCCTTATGTCACATACCACGCATGCTAGTAACTGAGTTAGTCTTCCCTATAGGTGTTTTTAATACAAAGTTTTTGCTTTCATAGAAGTTATAATTTATTTAAGAAGCCAGGACAAATAAATATCCAGATAAGACAGACAGACAGACACACACACACACCACAAATGCAAATTAAGATGTGTCTGAGTAAAAATAAAAGGCCATTGCTTATCTGCAAAGACTCTGTGAGGTGAGATGCTTTGAGGAGTCTACAAGGGGCAGGAGCCCACTGAAGAGACCAGTAGGATTCCAGCCGATGGTATTTGTGTTGGTTGTGGCCCTCCTGACTATGGCAGTGCAATCTGAATTCATAGTTCGCCTGCTTTGCTGGCCCAGAAGGTGCTTTGACAAGCTTGTGTGAGGTTCTGGGGTTAGATACAACAGGGCTCCTTCTGGAAAAGTGTAGTTGATTCATGCATTCAGGAAGCTGACGTGCTGAGGCCTTCTGCATGGCACTGTGGTGACAACAAGAGGCAGAGCTGGAGAAACGGAGACCTGAAGTAGAAATGGTGTGACCTGCTGGGTGTCAGCCTTATGCATCAACTGCTGAACATTTTCCTGCCCCTGTATTTTCCCTTAAAGTCAATGTCTCCCTCCCCTCTCTGTGTATATGAATAAAGAGTTTAATTAGGGTCACTTCTAGGATCATGGATGAGGGTTATTTATGACCATTGGTACCTTGTCAATGTCCACCCCACTAAAAAGAATGTCTCTTCCTTCTCCAGCAACCACTGGAAGTTTTCATTGAAGAATGAGGCCTCATAAGCCATGATCTGCCACTCTATGCAAGAACGCTGACTGGCCTAATAGAATGCAAATGTTGTTCAGGTGACTGCAGCTCCTGGGAGTACAAGAGTGGACTAGCCATGTCATACCCCAAAGTCAGCCCTCCCCCTTTCTTCCCGCTCTTATGTTCTTTCTGCTTCCTACTCAGTGTCTGACTTTTCGGTACACTGACTTGACAGGGGGAAATATACTGCTCTCATTCTCCCTGCTTCTCACAGGCTTGCTCACACTGGTTCCAAATAGTGATGGATTTGCTGAAAAATTTAGCCAGGCGTTTGCATGCTTATAGGGACTCAAGGCTGCTTGACAGAGCTGTCAGTGCTGAAGTGGGTTTTCTTACCACCAAATGTAATAAATAAATCAGGTTTCGGAACCAGGTCCCATGATCAGGAACTGAGTGAGAGTTTTCTTCTATGCTTTTAATAAAAATGTGGACTTCCTCCTCGTTTCCTTCTACAATGATTGACTGACTCGGATTAAGATGGTGTCTAAATCCCTTCGGTTCCCCATTCTCCACTTACAGACAGAAAGGTGCTCTTCTATTGCTAGTTTATTACCGTGACATCGCAATCCTTCATTTGGAGAACTCATAATCGGGATAGCTAACAAGCGTAGTCAAAAGCTCTATGGATTTCCCCCCAACTCACTGGAATATTCTTCTTTTGCAGAGGCCTTGGCCTTGACAATCACCTACCTAGAGACCAGAATAAATGAATACATATGCGCTTCAAAGAGAAAGCAATGTCCTGAAGAAAAACTTTAAGCTCAAGTACTGCTTGGAAACAGGGCTATCTATCATAGGTTTGCGATTTTCTCGTCCTGCCTGAATTTAATAAAATTGGCCTAAAGCAAATCTGCTGAAAAGTCAGTCTCCAAATCAAGGCAAGCTTCTCTGAGGCTGAGTCCGGATTTTGTACTGACTGATCTCAGAGAATCTTCAGACGGGCAGCTGTGTGAAGGACGCAGGCTGAGGTGGGGATGGGTGTGACTCGTTTTCCAAGGTCACCCTGGTAAGCAAAACTGACTCCTCTAAGCACAGCAGTTCACCTTTCGAAAGTCCTAACACGCTAACAATCAAATACTGTGTAGGTCCAAAAGGCCAGCCTAGCCCAGTATTCCAGAAACTACCGTAAAATGCTGCTGCCATGACCCCTTTGACCACAGAGACACAGGCAGCAGATCTCAACATGTGCACCCCTCCCCACTTAGACACAAAGGAAATTATATGGCTTATGGGCATCTAAAAGTATGGTCAATATTTCTGGGAATTCTGGGGTCACAACTGTTTTCTTTTCTGTTTTTTGGGCTCCAGACTTTTCATTAAAAATTCCTACTCTTCTTCACACTGCCCGTGGCTCGTTTCAGCCCCTTTCTTGGAACCCCCCTTCCAACTTAGATAAAACACACAGAACTTCATAGAGTGGGTGTCACTTTGTATAGATAGATCCCATATAGCGGCCTGCTTTTCTTATCAGAGGATGTCGTGACAACCTCATCACTCACAATCTAGCCTCAATCTGTTTTCCTCCCGTGGGCTCCCATTTCTGTTGTCCAGCTTTTCTCTGCCTAGAGATAAGGGATCCAAGAAATTTTCATGTGTCTTTATCACCACCTGATTTCTAGGTGCTTCAATCTTGCCTTTTCATTTAATATTTATTTTCACACAAATACACACACATGGATGCACGGATGTACAGATGCACACACGCATGCACACATGCATGCACGCATACATGTACAGAATCCTGGTGCTTCTTGCTAGATAATATGTTATTCTGTTTATTTTTTTCAACATCACAAATGCAGAGAGATGGTTAGCCTCCATGATAATTCCAAACTTAGCTTGCTCCCCTGCCGTCTATCCTGTTGAAGAAAGACGTGACGACAGCAGAGACACAGCAAAAGCTTGGCTGCGCTAGTGCCTCTTCACATGGCAGCAGAAGTCTCAGTTCCAGATGAATCGCATTTAGAGTCACGTAAATAAACACCAGCACCTTCTGTCCAAAGAGTCACCAGAATTGTAAATGGCTTCACACTGCTCTAACTGGCCACTTATCTTCAAACCCTGGAATACAATGGAGATGTACGACTACACCAGTGTACTCATGGAAGGCAACAGAGATCTCCTGCAGCAGATACACGTGGATAGAGAGTTACATTCTATTACAGAAATCCAGGGATCTGAGTTCTCAAACATCTTTCTAAGGTCTGGCCTCAAGTTCCATTCAATAACTTAATTGGTGGGTGGCCTCATGTAAGTGGGAAACTCTGCTGCTTGTCTGTGCAGTGAGGCCAGTGTTGCCCACCCCTACTACATTGAGTCTACAGAGAATGTTAAATCAAAGGTGACTTTTGCAAAGAAGTTTCACACTGAAAAGGAGCCTGTACAAGCAGAGACCTGTTTTTGCTCAAGCACTGGGCATGGAGGCTTATTTCTTATAGCCTCGTCCTTCACGCCGGGTGACTCACCGTTCAGTTCATTTACCACACAAGCAGAGCCATGCTCACAGCTCAGTTCACTATGCTAACTTTCCTACTTTTGTCTTTGGAACAGACTGGAAGTCAAACGTTATGTATGCATTTGGATTTCTCTTCTTGAGGTCTGAGGCCGGAGCCACCCTCTTCCCCCTTGCCTTTTGCTTACTCACAGCACCCTTCTTCTGCTCACCAGCTGATCCAGAAGATGCTCAATGAGAAGGGAACATGGGGACAGAGAAAACCCAGCTGAAAAAAATCTGCGTTTGGAGGCATTCACTCAGGGAACCCTCTACCTTCAATGGACTTCTGGTCATCCTCAGAAACCATGAGATGGTTTCCAAATTCCAAACACTTGCTATTCAAACCATACTTCTTACATGGTTTCTGATGGCTGGGAATGACCTCCAAATCGCATTCTGCATCCCGCCTTCGCATGACTGGTACCTACAATTCTGCTGCTAAACTCACCCATCACCTACTCTTATCAACTCAGTCTAATGGAAGCCTGAGTCTGTATTTGGGTGCCCCTCATCACACTCTGGCGGAAACCGAGAAGGCTGAATCCATGCCTCACCAGAGAAATACACACAGTGAGCACACTGCTCTCATCACCAACAGCACAGATCATGAGAGCTGATGTCCACCTGTCAGAAACTTTCTATCCCAGGAAAACATCCATGATAAAGTATTTTAATATAGGTCAAAATCTTCTTTTCTCCTCAAAAGAATTTTCTCCTTATTCTCCCAAATAAAACTTTCTCATATCCACTCAAGACTGCAGTATATGCAAATATAACCATAAGGTCATAGAGCCATATAATGTTAATTAAAAATGCACCAAGATCCTTGACAAGCTCTTTGGGGGAAGAGCTTCATTCACTCCCATACCTCTAGAAGATGGAGACTCTTGTGAGTTCCATGTTTCAGATGTAGCAATTCATTCGACTTTAGATAAATTGTTCAAGGCCAGATGGTTAAAAGCCCCAAATTTGGACCTAGATCTATCTCAGGCAAGGAGCCATGGTATTAACAGTGCATCCAATTCCATTAATCAGGGGTTTTGAACTTTGGAACACAGCTGACTACTAGACACACAGTACAATTGCCCAGGGAATATGCTTGGGGAGGGGCATATGGTACATTAGGATATTCTCTAGAGACTAGCAAGTTAGCCCCTTGTAAATCTTGTCAGCATGTTGTGCTTAGAGACAGGATTAAGTTTAAAGACATAGCTCAGAAAATAGTTGTACCCAGTAAGTTTATGTTATTTGACAAACTGTATCAACCTGTTCCCTGCCACCTTCCACTCTGCCTCTGTAAGTGGGAGTGCATATCAGGAAACTAATGAGATGATACAACCTTCTGGATACTTATTTATTAATAAAGACAGAAATACAATGACTGAAGATAATATTTTATTTAATATTCATACATGCACATAATGTTTGGAACCAGTCCACCCCTCAAGCTCTTATGTTCTTTCTCTCCCTTCATTCATGCTTTTTATCCCTCAAATTAATGTCCACTGAACCCGTTTAATGCTGCCTGTATGCACATGGGTGTGGGACTTGCATATGGGTCCACATCTCTGAAGAAAAGTAACTCTCCCTCTTTCAGGACAGCCATCAGCTGTCCATAGCTGCTCAGATAGGGTGACTTCATGGACTCCTCCTCCATCTGTGCTGGGATTTTGGCTGGACTGATTATGTACAGGTTTCGTGAATGAACCATTGTGAGTTCACACGTGCCACTGCTCTGTCATTTATGGAAAATACTATTTCTATAGACAGCTGCACCCTCCAACACTTCCCATTCTTTCTACCCTCTCTTCCTCAATGATCTTTGAGTTTTGGTCAGGATATGTTACACAGATATCTCATTTAAAACTGAGAACTCCCTAGTTTTTTTGTTCTCTGCATGTTGACCAGTTGTGGGTCTTTGCGTTAACCTCCACATTGCAAAAGTAGTTTGATGAGGGTGGAAAATGCACTGACATTTTGGGAATAAAGATAAGATCTTAGAGGGCAGTTTAGTAGGATCTCCATTTAGGAAAATAACAGGGCTATGTTCCTGCCCAACCACAGTACCAGATTGGGGTCCATGTTATGCAGAAGACTTAAATGCAAACATTATGTGGTTACTTCCATGACACTCTTACCACTATGGTATTGTATTGAGCACATCTTGCCAGGCTAGTCATTATTGTAGCTCACAGCACACTCAGGTGGATAAGACTGATAATTATTTTCCTCCCTTGGTATCATGCCTAGAACTTTCCAGAACTATGAAAGGTAATGACAAGGAAAGAAGCATCTAGGTTGTTGCCAGCTTGATTTCGCTATGGCCTGTCACTCAGATGTACAGTGTCTTCAGCAATGGGGTCTCTCCACCACCATGTCCCGAAGGGTAAGCAGCAGCAATGGCTGTGTGATAAGGGAGTCTGTGAGATCCCAATGATCAATGAGAGTGAAGTGTTTAAACCTTAAAACATGTATATGAGTACATATGCTCAACCAACACAGGCACATAGATGACTGGGGAAATCCGAAAATAAGATTGATCAATACATAATTGAATGAAACCAACACCAGTACCCTGGTTGTGATAGTCTGCTATCACAGATATTCTGCTTTTTACAGAGTCATGACTGGAGAAGTGAGGCAGGCCATACAGGTTTCCTCTGCATCATTTCCTATAATTATAGTAAAGTGAGTATACCATTGTTTCTCTACAATTTCAGTGAGAAAAAAGGTTAAAATTACAGTGCTGGAGATTGGCTCAAATCTGTCTCCTTCCAGTGTACAGGCTATGAATTGTGCAGAGTTTAAAGTGAAATGTAAAAATTTTGTTATATGGAATTTGGACAACAGTGTGTTCTGGTTATTTGTTTCTGGGAAACACATAGATTACTAAGGAAGTTTGGCTTTATCTCTCTCAGAAAGCAAACTTCCTAGCCATTTATTTCTGTGACCACCTCTCAGGGCCAGCATCCCTCACCTACTAACACAAGGCTCATCTTTGGGCTAGACTCAACCGCTCAGTGTTCTTCCCTTCTGACCTCCCTCTTGGGGCAAACACATTCTGGGTAAGTAGTTATAATTGCTATAACAGAAATGCCCCTCTAATGAAATAATGTACTTATTGATTCTAAGAAACAGAGCTGTAAGATGAATGGAGGGGTGACTTAGAAGTTTTCGTATTCAATATGCCACCTGTAATTGAAAAATAATTAGCTTCTCCGTCTGCTTTCTGTCATGCGTGCCTCCATCCCCGCCACTGTCTACAGTACTTAAGAACAGTCAGCATGTTTTTAATACTAATTGCCTGCTAAGAAGAACTCTGTAGAGAAATTCATCGCCCTGCTATGCAACTTAGTCATCATTGAACATACTGTTGATCTTTTAATATATTTAAATTTGACTATGATGAATTTGCTTCTGACTGATAATTTTTATTTTCCCATGCCAAGACTATGGAGATTTCCCTGTATTTGTATCTAATCGACACAGCAGAAAATAGGTCATATAATATAGGCGTTGGGTAATTGGTGCACACGGATTACCATTCTGTGCTAATATTATTCAGAAGTAAAGGTTGAAATAGATCATATTATAGAGAGCCAATTAAATGTGATTTTGCCGATTCTCCCTCCAACTAATTGCAGCTGTGCAGTGGTGTGATGCTGCAGAAGGAAAGGGTATTGAGTTCACTGCTAAGGATTAAGAACTCATCTTAATCCTTCACATCTAGGTATCTTTGATTTTTTTTCTTTATCAAAATATGTGCAATGCTTTTGGGATGAGACTAAAGCCTTTTATAATATCTTTATTGACCATATTTTTACTAACATAAAAACTACTTTTATTGCAAAATAATATTATGGATTTAAGAGATCACTACACTTACCATACAGGCATAAACATTACCAGTGGGTTTTTTTTTTCCTAAACTTTTAACTAACGTAATGCCTGTGAACTATTTATTTATTTATTTTATCTATTTTTTTCTCAATCTACAAGGAGTGTCTGTCCACATCACTCAGTGCAGAACATGGCTGCCTTTATCATGGTGGCATGGTCATTTGCTCTTATTACTCGCAGGCCACACTGTTTTAACACCTGGGTCATTCCGATAGTCCCAGCACTTTGATTCTTGCCTGTTCTGCTTCTGACTCTGCCCTTGAGGCTGACAGAGTGGGTGATGTATGTCCCTTGTCACCTTGCCCAGTTCCTTGTCACCTCTAGTTCTCTGGCTGAATGATTTTCTCCTTTTTTTTTTTTAAATAGAAATTGCTTTGGTTTACATAGAAAGAAAAAGAAAGAAAAGAAAAAAGCCCACAATTTACTTGAAGATTCTGACTTTCCGACTCGATGCTCTTGTTCTGTCCTCCCTCTGGTTACTATTTGGCACAACAGATTTCAGTGGCATCCCTGGCCTTGAGAGAGAGTGGTCCACGGATGAGAGTAGCTGCCTCTTTCACTGCACACCACCGGCCACTCATAGCTGACTCAGCAGATGGGAAATTTTATATTTTCTATTATTTTATATCTTGGGGGGAAAGAAGCAAACAAAACCACATTATGAAAAATTTCATTTTCTTCTTAAATACCTGGTAGAAAGTCACACTGAATGTTTAAATGTCTCTCTTCTATTATTTTCTTTATTCTCTCTTTCTCTTTTAGCATTCTTATAAAGAAATAAAAAAGAAAGCTAAGGTAGTTATTTAACAGTGAACAGTCTGTTTTTCAATCAGAGTCTTGCAGATTTACCAGTGTCTTCATGGTCCCCATCAAAAGATACCTCATCTGTGAGGCCGTCCTGGGCTCCTCACTTTTACTCCCACCCCTAACACCATGACATACAACTATGTATGTATAAGAATAATGCTTAGCTTCTGTAGCACAAATCTAATTGGCCTTAATAATAAAAACCTGGAGTCAGATATTAGGCGGTGAAAGCTGGAAGAGCAGAGAAGCAGAGCAGTCAGCCACTAGTTCTTACCTCTACAAAATCCTCTGACAAATTGGAGCATCCTGCCCCTACAAGACGGAATGCCATGAGCTTCTGTTTCCTCCAGCCTTTTATTTCTCTCTCTACCCAAACAATACCCTTCCTGTCTCCTTCCCTTGTTCTGGGATTAAAGGCGTGTGACTCCCAAGTACTGTGATTAAAGATGTGAGACATCAGAGCCTGGCTCTGTTTCTCTTTTAGACAGGATCAATTTAGTGTAGCCCAGGGTGACCTTGAACTCATGGAGATCCATCTGTCCCTGCCTCCCGTGTGCTGGAATTAAAGGTGTATGCCACCACTACCTGGCCTCTGTGACTAACTAGTGGCCTTAGCTCTGCACTTTGATCTTCAGGCAAATTTTATTTGTTAAAGCACAAACAAAATGTCACCATACGCTTCCTTATGAGAAATCTGAGTCTGAAGTCCAGGTTTAGTGGGAGCATGAATGTGAGTCTGACCATCAACTTAGACAAGGAGCTTCCCCCGCAAAAACCGGAAACTTACCTCTTCAATTAGGCTCTTGCCTCGCAGCTCAATTCTGTGGGCATGCCCTGGGCGCCCTGCAGCTATCCGAGGAGTAAGATTTGTCTCATTTTGCTTCTCCATGCTCCGAGCTCTTGCAGCTTGTTACGCATTTACCCTAACTTGGAATGGATTTCAGTCTAGGTTGGAGGTGATGGGTGGGAGTTTTGGGGGAAATAGAGGAATACAGGGAATGAAGTTTGGGTGGCATGGTTGGTGATGAGTGTCAGTGTGTGTGAGAGCTTGTATCTAGAGACAGAAAAAGGCAAGAGCAAAATTTAAAACTTGAGCTGTGTTTTACTCATATGCATTCTAGTCCATTAGTTCTGGAGAAGTTCAATAAAAGTTTATTCCCATCTTCCCGTCTCAATTAGAGGTGGAGGGGATCCCACTGCGGAGCTCTATCCATCACACCAAAGAAGAAAGCAGCAGATGAGATAACCCGGCACTGTTTGGCAGTGAAAAAGAAGCTGCGTGGACCTTGTGCCAGTGTGTCTCTGCCAGTTCTGTGTGATGTTTCTGAAAAATGAAGCCACTCAAAGGAATCCCGACTCTCACAGAAAATGTTTTGTTATCCAAATCCACATCTGTTCAAATTCCTTCTCTGCTTCCAGCTTAAAGATCTGCTCAGGGCACGCTTACAGAAGGAATCGTCGTCGAGGTAAGATGGTGTTTGGGAACAGCTTCTGCTGTGTAATTAAAGAGATGCTTTCCACACATCCCAGGGTCCTTGACTCAAAGCACAAATTGATGCCAGTTTCCAAGATGACGTCTGCTGATGTCAAAGCTAAAGCGAGGGCAAAATTATGGCCACAGAGGTAGAGTCAGGTGCCCTCCTCTCTTTATCTGGTAATGTACACCTAAGACACTTCATCAGTCTGCCTATTTGTATGTACTGATGATGACCTACTATGTGCTCAGACTTGCTGAGATATGAGTTATAGTGACTTAATTCTCAAGCCTATGATAAGATTTAGATCTTCTCAGGGAATGAGGGATATTTTGAGTACCATTCGAATGCTTTAAAGATGTTAAGAAAGAACAGGCTACTTAGGCAAGCCACGAATCAAGACACAGAGCAGGTGAATGATGGTGTTTTTCAGCTTCAGCAGGGGAACACACATACACGCACACACGCACACACACACACACACACTCACACACACACACACACAAATATCTAAACATAACTTGCTGAGTCCAGTTTGTCCTTTGTGTGTGTGTGTGGTCTGGGGCTGACCATTTGGTACTGCAGAGCCAATTGGGGGTTCATCCCCAAGGGAAGCTGTTTCTTCTTCTCCTAGCGGTTGTTTCTGCCTGTAGTTCTCTGTCTAGGGGTAGGACCTTGTGAGCTTTCCCTCTTTCTTTGTTAGCATCTGCTGATGCCACTATCATTCAGGTCTTCCTTAGCAGCCGTTTCCAGGAGATGTGGTCATGGCAGACTTCCAGGCCTTCAGGCTCTGATGATTCTACTGCTTTCTCCTCCCTCATGCTCCCTGCGCTGAAGAGAAGGAGCTGTGCAGGTTTGAAAACTAAACCGGAAACTAACATAAACTTGTTGTCATGACATAAAAATAAAACATGAGAAAATCATGATTTTTCAGATCACATTTGGCCACCAGAAAATTTCTTTTTTTTTTCTTACATGGAGAAGAATGAAATCTGAGAGTAAAACACCAGGTGTTAGTAGAAGTCAAAGCAAGCAGGTCTCTGAAGAGTGAAAATCTCATCTAGACATTGTGCATCACTCTCTGGCCCTTTCAGCGAGTGCAAGGCAACTGTGTCATATGGGAACTTAATTGTTCTCTGTATGACAGACACAAGATGAAGGCCAGCTATTCACACCTTCCTCTTCAGGTTCACAAATGGAAAATAAAGAGTATTTTTTGAGACCTCAAACCTGTGTCAGAACCCTGGCTGCTGACAGCATCATAGGGACAGTTTCAGGGCATGAGTCTTGAAGTCAAATACTAGGGTATGGAATTTGACCTCTATGTGTGCCATTTTTGACTTATAATGAGTCAAGAATAACAGTTATATCTTCACCACAAGGTAGTTAAAGGACATCATAACTTGCCTGTGGCTATACCCAGCTGCTGGATAACATTAAAGGCTTAATAATTAGGTACTATCTTTATTACAGCACTTGAGGGAGTTTAGTTTCCTTCATAAGATAATAAGCAGTGTTCCTTCTCTGGGACACCCTTTTGCTGTTAAGAAGCTCCTGGGTCCAACAAACTTTATATTAGGAGCAACTTTTAATGAACATCTCCTATAAACTAAATAATTATATATAGAAAACAGGTTCTAAGAAGTACTCATCTGTACTAACTTAGATGTTTTAGGTTTAAAAAGCACACATGCATTTTGTTATGATAAATGTTTTAACTTCAGCTTGGTTGTCACTGGGGGAGCTAACCTAATGGAAAAAGGAAAAGCATTTGTCTGTGTTCTGCCATGACATCCCAGTTCTGCACTGCCCCCTCCTACTTCTCTATAGCAAAGAAGCCATCACCTATAAAGCTGGTGTTGAGCGAACTCCTAAAGGAGACAGGATCTCTCTAAATCTACTAACATATACCTCTCTTGCAGCTGAAAAGCACAGATTTCCAGGTTATTTCCTCTTTCTAGTACCTGTTATTTTGTGGAGGTGGTGGTGGGATCATTAATCAAATTTTAAAAAGATTTTAATAATATTTAGAAATGTAAATCACTTTGTAGACAAGTAGGATGTCACTAAATCTATCCCTTCAACTAATACTTTGGATGTCAGCTTATTAAGTAACTAAGGGAGAAACCTGGCACCCCTTCTTAAACTAGTGGTAATTATAAAACACATATTAATTCTACATAGATATCAGCTGTTGAAATTTTTGTGGTTTGTTGTAGGGTAAGATTTAGTTTTGTTGTTTTGCCATGTTCCCCTCGCTACCTCAACCCACTTTGACTTTAGTAGGCTGTACAGGTATAAACTCCATGGTTTTGAAAACCACTTGGAAGCAGTAAAGAGTACATGCTGGATTGACCAGATGGTCTCTGATCCAATGGTATCTGACAACCTGACAGGGTAAGTGTGTTTACAGTGCTGGGAGGGATGCCCACTGCCCTCAGTGCTTCTTTAATGTGTCAATGTTTGTTCAACTTCTGTAAAGTGTGATAAAAATATAAGTGCTTCTCCCACCCCACCATATTCCTTACTAAAGAGAAGTTTAGTTCTTGAAGGTTCCTTTTCTCATATTATAAACACTGCCTCTGTAAACCAAAACTGATATCATTGTCACATTTCATCTTATGCAAAACTATTTTTCTGCTTACATATAGACATACATTAATCGTAAAATTGCTAGCAACCTGACAGTAAAAAATAATCATAACCAGTTGCTTGTACCTGATAAACAAGTAAGGGAGTGGTCTTGGATTTGAAATTCTGCATTGAGGAGGGAGTAGGGGGGAGAAGGAAGAGCAGGAAGAGGGGAGAAAAAGAGAAAAGAGAAAAACTGACTGACATTTCTCTGTTATACTACCTACCAAAGGACACTTTATGCTGCCCCTGACAGTGCTGGCTCCTGTGCAGAACTCATCAGCTGAGAAAGGTCAGGGGAGAGCAGAAAAATTAGAACATTATTATAATTCAATGCCCAAGGTTTGGCGGGAATGCACTTCTTGACCCTCATTTCATTCATTCCCTGAGTATAATTGGGCACACTGTGGCAGTATTGGGCACATAGGTGAGCAAGCCAGACAAGATTCCAGAGAGAAGGAAGTGCAGGAGACAGATGTGAGGTAGACTAAAGCTGAGGACCCAAGTGAAGGAAGACCGGATGCAGCTGAATTGGCTTGATCTTCCTTCTCCTGCCCCTGGATGGCAATGAGGTATTTCTAAGCCAAGGGCTATTTGGCCCCTTTTCTTCTCTACCAGCTTATTTTTGCAAATATATGCTAGGGTAAAGGTATCTACCTACATAGATTATTAACAGACCTGTAAAATTTGCAACCATATGTAGCTGGAGAGATGACTCAATGGTTAGTCTTCCAGAGATCTGTTTCAATTCCCAGCACTTACATGGTGCCTCCCAACTGCCCTCAACTTCATTCCCAGGGGAGCAATGCCCTCTTCTGGTCTTCACAGGCACTGCCTGTATTTGATGTGCAGAGATACAGTCAGGGAAACACACATGAAATAAAAATAACAATCAAACAATTAAAAATAGCTTTAAGATCTATATAGAATCCCTAATATTTTTGCTGTGTTTTTATATGTCTGTGCATTCATATTAAATGTTATATGTATTGTAGATAAATATATAAAATCTATTCTGAATACTAGGTACATTGTAGCTTTTATTTGAATACGTGAGTGACTTTAAATTCAATTTTCATCTCTACCATACCTAAACCTCCATGGAGTTAGAAGTGGAGGAAAAAAAAAGCCTCTCAAAGTAGGGAAGTTGCTTAAAACAGGATAGCAGAGGCTTGGGTGCCTCCTAAAGTCAACCATATACCTTACCATACAGTCCCCACATGGGAAGAGTAGGCATGTCCAGGAATTCTCAATCACTTTCATAAACCCCAGGCCTGAGACAATGAATGGACTCAGGTCGATCAGCCAGCTGTATCTTTACTATGTCACATCAGCTGTGTGCCATGTGACTCCTTTCTTGCTTCCTGTCAAGTCAGAGCAAATTTATTCTTATCTGAGATATCTTGAAAAAGTGATAGGGAGAGAGAATGCAACCAAAGTATTTTCTCTGCCTTTCCTTCCCGAGTGAGTCTGTGCAATTCAGCCTTCAGTTGCTGGAGCATTCCCAGCAACCAGCTCTGTTTCCTTGTGTCATGGAGGTTCTTTTCCTACGCGGTGTGTGTTTCTTTCTTTGCAGATATTTAGTATTCTGTTCTCAGTGCTTTCTGTAAATTGCTATTTCTGTTTGCTCCCAAAAGCCAATAAAATTTTAAATCAAGAGTAAATGGAAACAGTAAATATTTCACTTCTGCCAATCAACATGTAGATGAAAGATGAAGTGAGCAGGTGAACATCGAAAATGACACAAATCAGTTCCAGGTAGATTAGGGATGCAGCAGGGGCCATGTGAAATTTGAGTGGCTCGGGGTAGAACAGACAATGCTAGGTGACTGCTACAAGAATGTTTCCTGAGAGCAAAATGTGTTTCTATTAAGGAAAAGGCAACCTAAATGGCACCATTTTGCTCCTGAAGAGGAAGATCTGGGAGCCCAGAAGACATGGGAAGGGAGTGCTGTTTATACTGCTCCCCCTGACCCATGTGAGCTGCCACATAAGATTCTGTAAAATCTTCCTTGCTTACCTGCCCCACTTTGTGGTTTTAGAGAGTGAATAGAGAATAAAACTGGACCTAGGAGCTACCCTGGCTTCGGTCTGGCAGTAACATCTCCCCTCTCCCACTCTCATTGATGTCAGAGAGCTTATTCCAGAAAGACTCCTGCAACACACACATATACCTCACTCATGCCCCCCCACCACATAAGCACATACACTCACATGCACTTACACACACACACATACAATATATTCACACATATACATATACATCCACATACATATAGAACACAAATTCACAAAGCACAACAGACACACAATACATATACATACATACACATACCATGCACATATCCACACACATCACTGTAGACATATACCCACACCATAAACATACAAACACATTTCATATACCACATGCATACGTACACACACTGCACAAATACACAAACTACACACACACAAATATTCACATTTCCTTTCTTTTGCTATGTGATGACCTCTGCCTCCTGGGATTTTAACAACAAGAAGAAATGTGGTTTTCTGACTTTGGGCCTGCAGAATTATGAACCAAATACACCTTTTTTTTCATTAAAACCCACCAAAACTATTTTATTATGTTATTGGTAACAAGATCACACTAACCCAATGCTGTAGTTATTGATTTCATTTTATCTTGTACTCAATTCTGAGACGTTAAGGTTGAGATTGTATATCTGAATCTTAGGAGATCAGAACAGAATCAAATCCTTCCTGTTATTTAGTCTAACTCTGCCTGAGACCTGGAATTCTGCTATCATGCCACAGATATCAGAAATGCTGGAACAGTTTTGATACCGAAAGCTCCGGGGTTCTAGGACTGGGCTGCTCTGTTTTGGGGCTACTCAAGCATTTACGAGAGACTTCTAGGTGGAAGGAATACTATAGTGAAAAACAGACAATTCCTACTCTAGGAATTTAGAATTGTGTGTTAGATTGAGCAAAGCCAGTAACTACAGAACTGTGTTCCTCCTTACTGAAAACATATTGGTAAATATTAGCCACTGTTTAAGCACACACTATAAATCTAACTTGTGCCCCACAGAGCAGCTCCATTTGGTATTTGACAATATCACCTTTAAAAATGCGGTGGGTGGTGGTGGCGCTTGCCTTTAATCCCAGCAAGAGATTAAAGGGATTAAATCCCTGGGAGGCAGAGGCAGGTGGATCTCAGTGTGTTTGAGGCCACCTTGGTCTACAAAGTTATCAGGGAGTGTTGAGTACTAGTCTCAGTACCCACTCAGGGCTCAGAACAGACTGTCTACAGCAAGTGAAAATCTGACTCCGAGGGTCTGAGGATAAATGAAATAAATTAACTCAAGCAAGTTACCTCTGCATGATATTATTTGGGTAAAGAAGCAGAGAGAAGTGTGATGTCCACCAGGTTTTAGTTTATCCAAACATAGTTAAAAAATTCATAGGCAAAATAATGATATCAACATGCATTTCAGAATTACAAAAACAAAAAACCAAACCAAACAAACAAAAACAAAAACCCAGGGAGAACCTGAAAAAGCAGAGCTCCAGAAAAAGGTGATACCACCCAGGAAATGCCAGCATCCAAGAGGAGTTCTGATATTCCAAATCATTTAATAAGATTACTAGACCTCCCTGCACGCTGGGCTCACCCATTTCCTTCACCTCAATTTTTATCATGATAGCCAGCTTTGGAGCACCCAGACCTGATTGTAAGGGCAGACATGTTGTCTTCCTATCTTTTTGAAATTCCTATGTGGTTTATCAGCAAAGGTAATTATGGGAGATTGAATTCATGTAGATTTGACTGTTAGGAGAAAGAGTGACTGTTGTAGCCCTAAGGCCCCATTGAGGGTCATCCTGTTGCCCATACAGGAGGAAGTTACAATGCTGTGGTATTTTGGAAATGAATCCCATTTTGAAGGGGAGAAGAGTCATGGTTTCACAAGGTTTCTACAGAACTGACACACGTGTTCCCGAAGCTCCGCATATCAGGTTCTCCATATGGCGTGTATACACCCGTGCATCTGTGTCTTGGTCTGTGACCTGTACACGTGTACAGCTGTACATGTGTAGTCTTGTGAGCTTATGACATGAAATGGGTTCCGGGACAGCCAGGACTGTTACACAGAGAAGCCTTGTCTCAACCCTCCTCCAAGGAGTTTAAAAATGCTCATCCTTTTTAAAACCTTCCTTTTTCTGCCTTTTAATGTGAATGAATCAAACTCATCAGTTAAAATAGAAATTAACTATACATTTCCATGCATGCACAGCCAGGGTATTATAGATTATAAAGTCATGCAAGCCTATGTTTCATTTCCTTTTGCTTTATTAAAGTTAAAAAAGGTGAACAAAGAAAGGGAGGGAAACAGTTTTATATATAGATTTTATGCTTTTCTTAGTTTGATTAGAAAAATTGGTTTCCCCTCTCATACCTTCCCTCAGTCATTGAGATATTTATTATATGTTCTTTTCACATCTTCAAACTTTCAAACACAAAGCCTAACAAAGAAACCTAAACAAATTAAATGGGACCTATTTTCCCCCTACATAAAAAATGCATTTTAGTTTTGCCTTAAGGATGTCTTTGTTTTCATTATTATTAAAAAATGTCAGGAATATTTTGCCTGCTGGGAGCACAGTCTTTCCTCCTATTTTTCAGTCTTACTCAAAACCTCTTACTGTATATTTTATAAGTTATAGCAAACTCCTGATTGTGCTTTAAAAACAGCCACCAGCTCTGGAGCTAATGCTGGTTGGTCCTCTGCACAGTGGTTTTCACCCATGCCCCATGCCATGCTGGGAGCTTACAGGCAGAAGTGTAATAGGAAAACTTTTGTCAATGAACACATACTTGTCTGGCTTTTTGAAACAGAATTTTAGAAACAGAACTTTAGTGAGGTTCCTGAGTTTTCCCATGCATTAATTTTATGGCCTCTGCTTTCATTTTGGGTGGTGAAGACCATGAGTTACTTTAATTGTTTTTCAAATTCTCTTTGTATTTTGGGAAGCCTGTAGATATAGTGTTGAAATTCAGGTTGGGTGCCTTGAAACCTTCTTTTGCCTTGCTTATCACAGTCCTGTGAGCTTCTCCAGCTTACTTTGCACATCTGCAGTGAGGATAACTACCCTTGTGTAACACGAGGACTCACTTGTTGGGGTTTCTGTCCTGCCCGGTACCCCGCAGCTGGCAAGCCCCAAGGAAAATCACACAGCGGTCTCCATAAGATTATAAACTGATTGGCCCATTAGCTCAGGCTTCTTACTAGCTCTTATAGCTTATACTAACCCATTGTGCTCATCTATGTTAGCCACATGGCCGGTACCTTTTCTCAGCTGGACAGCTTACATGTTGCCTCCTTGGTGGTCTGCGCAGGAATGCCAAAGGAGCTTCCTGCTTCCCAAATTCTCCTGTTCTCCCCTTTACTTCCTGTCTGGTTTTCCTGCCTATACTCCCTGCCTGGCCAATCAGCATTTATTTAAAACATGATTGATAGAATACAGACAATTCTCCCACACCACTCTTGTGGATGGAAAGAATGAAAATGCCCATAGAGAAATGGAGCAAAAGTAGTGTCAGGAAATATTTACATTACAGGACTTTGGAATTTATGTAAGTACAGAGAATTGCTTCTTTTATCAGACAGAGTGAGTGTTATTGTTTGAATATGGAATGTTCCTCATTGGCATATGTATGAATGTCCTATAACTAAGGAATATTTAGTTTAAAATAAAGAAATGCAAATCAATAACAATAAACAAGAGACTAGAGAGACTACTCAGCAGTTAAGATCACTGACAGATCTTCCAGAAGACTTGAGTTTGATTCCCAGCATGCACGTGGAGTTTCGCATCCGTTTATAACCCCAGCCACAGGGATCTTGATGCTTCTGTGCACACAGCATACATGTGGTACCCAGACATACACTTAGGCAAAACATCCATTAAAATAGACAATAAGTAAAATTTAAAAAGAAAAAAAAAGCCATAAACGCACAAGAAATCTTCATTGAGCATAGTTTATATGCCAGGCATGGTTCTGAATATTTTATATGTGATATCTCATTTAATCCTCAGATATAACTCAGTATTGTTTGTAAAGATATTTTATTTTATTTGTGTGTGTGTGTGTGTGTGTGTGTGTGTGTGTGTAAGGGAAGGCTGCATCTATGCAGGTTCCCACAGTGGCCAAAAGAAGGTACTGTACTTCTTGATCCTGAAGTTATAGGTGATTTTGAGCTATAACACATGGGTGGGAACTGAACTGGGGTTTCCTGAAAGTGTGCCCTATTAAAATTGAGACACCTTTCAAAACTCTAAATTCCAGCATTCTAAATTATAACATTTGTTTGCCTAACCTTTGATGTGGGATTCTGCTCTGTATGATGTGAATATGTTTTATTACCATTGGTTAATAAAGAAGCTGTTTTGGCCTATGGCAGGGCATACTAGAGCCAGGTGGGAAAACTAAACTGAATGCAGGGAGAAAGAAGGCGGAGTCAGTCAGAGATGCCATGTAGCTGCTGAAGGAGAAAGATGCTGGAACCTTACTGGTAGGCCACAGCATCATGGTGATACACATATTAATAGAAATGTAGGAGTTAGCTAGGAATATGTCTGAGCTATTGGCCAAACAGTGTTATAATTAATATAGTTTCTGTGTGATTATTCAGGTCTGGGCGGCCAGGAAATGTAAGTGCAGTCTCTATTTACAAACCCTCTTCCAAATTCCTGAGGGACCGCCGTCACAGTTACTACTCATGACAAGTGGGGTGCAAATTTTCTGCCTTCTTCGAGCTGAGGTCCAGAGGGAACAACTGTGATGTTTGCTCTTCTCTCTACACTTCCCGCAGTAATGCCTATAATCCATTAGAATGAAATATGGCTGTAGGACTTACTGCATTTCTCTCCAAATGGCCAAAGGATTAGCAGTGGTCAAAGGAGGAGCAATACTGTGTAGCTGAAATATGGAGGCAAATCTCCAGTCAAGAGAGAAATCAAAGCATCAATAAGGACAGTATAATATGAGGACAGACAGTTTACAAAAAGTTCACATGTCAAAGTTTGTTACAGCTATGACTTCTGTGCCACCGATGATACAAAGAATGTGTGGCCATCCATTAGACACTGCAGCTGCCTTTGTACTCATAGCCGCCATAAATAGAACCTATTTCCAAAAACAAAGATCAGTGAAGAATGAATCACAAGTGACCCACCCAGCCAGAGAACAATGACTGTATCAAATCAAGATCACAGAGTGCTGGACAAATTCATCAGCCATACTTCCGTCTGTCAAATACAACTGTAATGCCTGTGAGATAATGCACTTAAATAAAGTCACAGGTCTTATCACAAAATTAAAAATATGTAGGTGTTCCTAATGGTATGTATTAACCTTATACAATTTGTCATTCCACAGTAGGATTCTACTTAGATTGTATTTCCATAATTCAGAATCCATGAGACGATTTAATTACTTCTCATAGCACAAGCCAAAGCATCAATCACTTGTTAGGTTACTCAATATTTCCTCTTCTTACTTTTCCAGTTTATAGAATGTTCCAACCTTTCCTAAATGCTAGTCACTAGTTCTAGCAATAACCTTTTTGCAAGCCTCAGATCAATGTGGAAGAGAACAACTGTTTTCAAGCCGATCATTGAAGGTAATTCCTCTTTCCGAGGCCCAAACACAGTAACTGAAAGTAAATGCTCCTCTTTGGTGAGGAGCACTCTGAGTGTTCCAGAAAACCTGCACACCCACTCACAGCTGAGAGGCCTCTCTGAGGACTTCCGGACGTCTACACACCCAAGCACAGCTGGTACCTCTTTCTACATTTTCAGCGCTGAGATTTCCCATCTCGTTGCTGAAGATTGACTTTGAGCACAGTCAATGTATCTACCATCTTAGGTGTCCTCACGGCCCTCTCCACTCTCCCTGGAGATGTATTTCTCTTCAAGGGCAACGAAAAATAAATACCTTTAGCTTTAAGTGTTAGCAGAGCTCAATGTGCAGAGGAACATAGAGATCCTGACGAGTAGAAAGCCTCCTTCTCGAGATGCTAAAGACTAACTCTTTCCAGACTTTTCTTTTGGCAATGGTTTCACATTTGCAAACAATATGTCCTGTCTGTTGTCACTCCCATTAGAGAAATACTATGTGCGATGCCGATGGTCCAATTCTCATTCTTTGTGTCAACACATTTGAGGAGTCTATGTCCTCACGTTGGCTCACTGGATCACAAGGTCATTTTGTGGATAGCTTGAGCTGTTACCTTTTATACTTCCTCCTTCACCAAGTCTGTCAGAGAAAGGGCCTCCATTGTTTTCCATATACATATAATACCACAGTATTTCTGAGAGACAAAGAAACTAGGAAAATATAAGATAGTGTTTGCCTACTTATAATTTTTTTCCCAGACTACACAAAATATGTACACGTATATTTATTGATTTTTTGATTTTTTATTTTAGAGGAAATTTTATAATTATCATGGAGAGAAGCATGTTTCAAAACAAAGGAAATTATATGCCTTTTCTAATTTTCCCTTTATTCTATTCTCATGACATATATAACACATAAGCCCTAGGTTATAACAAAAAAGTGCCCCAGTTTTATTGCACTTATGAATTTTGAGAATTTATATTTCTTAATCTACAAAGCTGATAGCATTATTCTCTGGCAGATATCTGCTTAGCACACAGAGTCACTGAGATGCATGGCTCACCTTTAATGTCTGGAATTGCCTATAGTTCATTTTCATAGCCATAACCTTTCAATATATCCAGTTGTTCAAGCATCCATCTCCCATGCAACATTGAGAAGATGTCATTGAAACTATCTGGTGTTACCCAGAGGAGTTATTGATTGGTGCACAGTACAACATCTCAGTTGCTGTAGCTCACTCCAAATTTTCTAAGACCTTTCTTCCTATTACGCAGCTACATTGTGAGAATTCACCATAAGCTGAAAAAGAATGAAATAAGGAGCGCCGCAAACTGCAATTCTTCGTTTTAGTAAACTTATCAGTTATTGCAAACATCTTCCTTACCCCAGTAAGGTCTCGAATGCACATTTACAACTCCTGGTCCTACCCCTTCTCCTCTGTGTGGATATGAGTGTCTTTTTAATCCCGACAGCATTTGTCTTGGTGGATGTCTAATCAGAGTTGGTGTAATGTGTCTGGTATTTGCATTGAGCATGAGGTTTGAGGTTCATTCATGTCAGAACACACATTTGCCTTTTATCCCTCCTACTGTTGACTAGTATTCTCTTGTGTGAACATACTACATTCTGTGCTGGTGAGATGGCTCAGAGGGGAAAGGTTCTTACTGCATAAACCTGGCAACATAAGCAAAACCACGTAGAATTTTAAGAACAAATGGGCAAACCTATAGTGATATTTAGCTGTTCTCATGTTTACTGAACAATTCATAAAATAATATGCAGAGTATCAGGAGGGTGCACATGCTCGAACGTTATTAATTTCCTCCACGAAATAGATAATTACAGAGTAATTCATTCATTAATATAGGGCTGGGGATGATGGCTCAGTGAGAAGTGCTTTTACACAGCCATGAGAACCCAAGTTCAATCCTGGAGCCAATGTAAAGAATCTGGATGTGGTAGCATATGCTTGTAATGCCAATGTGGAAGAGACAGAGATAGAAAGATTCTTGGGGTTAACTGTCCAGCTGGCATAGCTTGCTTGGAAATTCTAGGCCCATGAGATGCTCTAGATCAACAATCAAACAAAATGGATGACTCCTCATGAACTCAATGCTGACTTCTGGCTTCCACATGTGAACCCTCACACTCATGGACATACACAGTCACACCTCACACTCATGGCCATGCACACACATACACATTCACACCTCACAGACACACACACATACATTCACACCCTCACACTCACAGACACACACACATACATTCACATCCTCACACTCATGGACACACACACTCTCATGCATTCATACCCTCACACTCACAGACACACACACACATACATTCACACCCTCACACTCATGGACATACACACACATACACAGTCACACCTCACACTCATGGCCATGCACACACATACACATTCACACCTCACACACACACACACACACATACATTCACACCCTCACACTCACAGACACACACACATACATTCACATCCTCATACTCATGGACACACACACTCTCATGCATTCATACCCTCACACTCACAGACACACACACACATACATTCACACCCTCACACTCACAGACACACACACATTCATACTCTTACACTCATGGACACACACACACATACATTCATACTCTTATACTCACAGACACACACACATATACATTCAAACCCTTCCACTAACACCTCTACCATTTAGCATAACACACATTCTCTCCAGTTTTACAGAGACCACTTGCTAAGATAGGCTTTATTGTATAAAATCATTATGAATAAATTACAAAGTATTGGAATTATATGCAAAATATTTTTATTTATACTTCAGTACTGTGTGCTGAAGCATGACTTGGAATATTTCAGTCTCAGAGCTGTCTTCTGTACACATAATGTGTACATGTGATGCCTTGCTCCACATGAAACCACACTGCTTTCAGGGCATCTGACCAGAGCTAGCACAAGGCACTCAGCAGAACATAACACTCCGAAAGCTAGGACAATCCTAAGAAGTGCTATGGCCTATGTTAATATATCCAGGACTTGCAGAAGTAGAGGGGAACCTGGCATACCTCTTTTTTCGTGAGTTCCAGTATATGGAAAAAATATTAAGAGGGGCTAGAAAATTATTGCACATTTTGGATATTTATATTTTGAATATTAGTTCATTTAACAATATGGCTAATAAAAGTAATATTTAATAATGTAATTCATAAGTGTAAAGTTACTTATTAAACATGTTCATTCATTTCAGACCATGTCAAGGACTACATGTGTCATCATTTATGCTTTTGCATCAGAAATAAATTTAAGTCCTTGAGTAGTAGTTTATCTTTCAGGATTGGCCTTGAATCATACCTTCTGGCTTCTTGAAGACATATCTGCTATTCCCAGGAGTAGCTATTGCCTTAACCTAGCTCTTGGGCCCACCTAATTCTGACTTAACCATTCACTTATCTCATTATATGAGTGCCAGATTCTCTTGTCTTAGTGCTGAGCTAATATACTCATGATAAGCCATTGAGATTGCTTTCAAGACTTAAGAATAATAAGTATGAAAACTCATACTATGGATTTTACATGAAAAAATTAGATTACTTTATTCAATTCCAAAAAGAAATGGAGATACATGGGTCATGTGTGGGCTAGGTCAAAGCAGTTCATGTCCCCATTTTGACCATGAAGGATCATTAGAGTGTGATATTTTGGGGGAGCAAAAAACAACCTATGAATGGAGGAAACATGGTGTAGGGAAATAATTTGAGCCTTAAATATCAGCTAATCTGAATTCAATACCACTCTGACAATTACTGGAATGAAGTACCACCTTTCTGTAGTTTTGCCTCTTATTGTTAAACAGAAATCAACATGCAGATAACACAAAATACCACCACCATGCAAGGAAGTATATTCAATAAATGGAAATTATAGTTCTCAAATATTTATTATCCCAGTGTCTGTTAATAATGGTAAACAATTAAAAGAGATATTATATTCATGTACTGTATGCATATGTAAATGTATTACTTACATTAATATACAATATAATAATTGATCACATTATAAGTTTTAACACATAATAATTAGTATAATAGAAGATAATGTAATTACCATACATTAATTTATAATGTATACAATATAAAATATAGATTAAACACACACACACACACATATATATATACATATATATATATATCAGTTAAAACATCTACAGACTGCTATTAGCAGCCTCTATTTGAAACATGAGACCACTCAGGCTTGAAGTGATTGCTTGCAGTATTAGTATGTACAGCACTGCTAATTTTGGGAAAATGTATATATGGAAATCACAGAGGCTGACAGACTAGAA
This sequence comes from Dicrostonyx torquatus, assembly GCA_028555095.1. Lineage (NCBI taxonomy): Eukaryota > Metazoa > Chordata > Mammalia > Rodentia > Cricetidae > Dicrostonyx > Dicrostonyx torquatus. The sequence continues at coordinate 9,227,782 of JAQHUG010000013.1, read as the reverse complement.
AAAATATAAATTTTTGAACAGCAGTTGCTGATAGTATTATGATATCGGAGCAGGGGAGGAAAGAAGTCAGACAGTGAGGAAAAGCACCCATTGGCACACTAGGAGGTCCTGTGATTGACAGTTCAATGTTCTTTCTGGGATCTAGTTAGATAGCAAGCAGTATGCCTGAGCTCCTGGCAGGTTAAGTGTGACTGTGGGACTCAGTTCTTGCTCAGGGAGTCTGAGAGTATCTATGCCTCATTGTTAGGCTGACCCATAAAAATCCTTCAAGGGGAGCTCTTTGTGTTATTTTCTCGATGCAAGATTCAGGATACACATCCAGGACAACCAGGGATCCTGCATGGGACTGACCTAGCCCCTCTGTATATATGTAGCAGTTTGGTCTTCTTGTGGGACTCCTAACAGTGGGAACAAGGACTGTCTCTGATTTTTTTTTTTTGCCGACTTTTGGAACCATAATTTCTCATAATGGATTGCTTTGCCCAGCCTTAATACAAGGGGAGGGGTGTTTTAGTCATAATGCAACTCGATAAGCCATGCTTTGTTTATATCCATGGGACACCTCCCTTCTTCTGAATAGAAATGAAGGAGGAGAGAATGGGGGTGGGGCAGAGAGAAAGTGAAGAGGAAGGAACTGGGAGGAGAGGATGGAGAGAAAACTGTGGTCAGGATTCAAAATAAATTAAGAAAAAAAAAAGACTCAGGATGCCAAAATCAACAGTTGGAAGAACTCTGAGTTCTCTCATTATCTGGCACAGGCAGGAGTTGCCTACCAGTCAACTCTTGCATTTAATCTATTTTTTTCTTTTACCTCCATTTCTTTAAGGGAATTTCTCATTTCCTCTTTAAGGGTCTTTATCGCCATAAAGTTAATATTTAAGGTCTTTTTCTTCTGCTTCTTCTGGGTTAGGATGTTCAGGTCTTCCTGTTGTAGGATCACTAGGTTCTGGTGTTGCCGTACAGCTCTTTTGGTTGTTGAGTGTATTCTTGAATTGGTACCTACACATCTCTTCCTCCAGTTGGTGCAGGCAGTGTCTTTGCCGCTTGCAGTAGGTGTCTGTGTCTTAGGGATCCTCTCTTGGATGGATAGTTGCAGTCGCTGACTGTGTCACAGGGAGCCGCTGACATCTTCAGGGATGGTCGGAGTTGGGAGCAGAGTAGGACTTGTAGATTACAGGGTCGTATGTGGGGTGTTGGAGCAGCCTGTCTTCAGGAGGCCCTTGTGTTTCATGATCAAGAATCACTACTATTGAGTCTGCCCACTTATGTTTTGGAGTTTATTTTGCACAGCCTGACAGTGCATCTGGTCCCTTGGTCTGCCTAATAGATCATAATCAAGATAAGTTTGTTTTCCTACTAGGAGCCACCATAGCTAAATGTGTGTGCTTTAAATCCATGTTACAATCCACTTGGACAGTTTTGCTGTGATCATATTTATTGTTTACTTTTGAAGCTCCATCTCACTTCATCCTCCAATTAACTGAGGATTGGTAGATATAGAATTGGTATCACCAGAACTCAGAGGGTCCATGACCATTTAAAAACACACCCATCTTTTAAGACCCCGCTCATCTTCCCTCATTCAAAAGATGATTCTTAAGTCTCTGGCACCCTCAAAGTCACTCCTTTCTTTTAATCTCTATATCACCAACATTTTGCAGTCTGTCATGCGCTAAGGCAGAGACTGGTCTTATTTGAATTTTAACTATGTATTATTTATTACTGTTCTGGCTGGTCTTATGCCAACTTGACACATGCTAGAGTCATTTGGGAAGTGGGCTTAACAATTGAAAAAAAATCTCTCTGTAAGACTGGTTTGTAGGCAAGTTATAGTATGTATTTTTTGGTCAATGATCTATGGAGGAGGGCTCAGTACACTGTAAGTTGTGTCACCATGGGATGGTGGTCCTAGGTGCAGACTGAGCAAGCCATGAGGAACAAGTCAGTAAGCTGTACTCCTCTGTGGCCTCTGCTTCAATTAGTGCATCCATGTTCTTACCCTGGTTTCTCTCAGGGATGATGTAAGAAGAAACAATACCTTTCCTTCCAAAAATTGGTTTTGGTCATTGTATTTTGTCACAGTGATAGAAACCTTAACTAAGATACCTGTTTAAAAAGTCATATACTAACCTGAAGGGACAACGCAGAAGTTAAGGCTGTGTGCTTCTCTTGTGGAAGGTCAAATTAGTCTCCTAGTACTTAAATTAGGTGGCTCACAACCTATAACTTCAGATGCTGGGGAGCTGACAAATTCTCTGGCACCTATGAACACTGCACTCATGTGCTCACCTTAACCCTATATACATATAATTAAAAAATAAAATTCTTGGGCCGGGTGGTGGTGGCGCACGCCTTTAATCCCAGCACTCGGGAGGCAGAGGCCGGCGGGTCTCTGTGGGTTCGAGACCAGCCTGGTCTACAAGGGCTTGTTCCAGGTCAGGCTCCAAAGCTACAGAGAAACCCTGTCTCGAAAAACCAAAATAAATAAATAAATAAAATAAAAATAAATAAATAAAATAAAATTCTTTAGAATCATCTATTTCTTCATGTAAGTCATATTTAAGTTCTTATGCTGATTTGGGGATTGTGAAGGGCACTATGTATAAAAGATACTAGTCAATAGGACAGTCATTGGTTCTCTGTGTTCATGTTTTAACAAAAATATTAGCAAGTAGTAGTCTAAAATTTAATTATTATGATAATGGCATTTAAGTAGGGTTTTGAAAGATAGAAGATAGATGTCTGAGGTAGGCTCATTGTGAATGTTTATATTTGCTACACTTGTGCTAAAGCCTTTGTGTTTAGTGTGTCGTTTGATCCTCTGGCCACCTAGGAAGTTCAATGGGTGCACTGGACTTACTTTATAGATGAGGAAATAAAAGCACAGGAAATTAGCTTAAAATACCTATGACCATGTGTTCTTTAAAAACCCCATGTATGGTGAGTTCTTAACCACTGAGATCTCAAGTCCTCTTCTGCAAGGTTGAGCTCAGAGGATGAGGAGTAACGTGGTGTGCACAGACCTCAGAGTGATGGGGTGTCAGAGACCCGAGGAGAGTCAGGTGAGGGTGGTAGGGTTACATCTGGCATGTGTAAAAATTCTTATTGTTTGCCATGTGCTGAAAGTCCCTCCCCTTTCATGATTTAGAGAAATGGCTCTGTGTGGTAGATTTCAGGAGTAAAGTTCAGGACACATTTAGGAGGTTAATTCTTAGTAGGGTAAGAGATGAGGGGTTGAAAGATGGTTCTGGGGATAAGAGGAAATAGTTCCCAGTGAAGGACAGGCATGGGTTCCCAACTGTCTGGTACAAAGCAATGACTGATAATGTAGCTTCCGTCCCTGACCAGTGATACTGCCCTCTCTATCTTCGCTTTGAGGAGGGGAACTGATAAAATGGCATACTTAACGATGGTTCTAAACACAGCTCATAGACCATGTATGTCCTCCATAAGTAGGATGTCTTACTACTTCTCTGAATGGATCTCAGAACCACAACTTTCTTCAGAACAGGATGTAATATTGTATAAAGATGTGTATTATTTATGTTGAAGTTCTTCATCATCATTTGTAGTAATGAGAGCAGGCCCCTTGTTCCGTCTTGCCCGGCTCCTGGCCATGGGCTAGCTTACACCCAAAATAACCACACAGAAATTGTATTAATTAAATTACTGCCTGGCCTACTAGTTCTAACCTCTTATTGGTTAACTCTTACATATTGATCTAACCCATTTCTGAAAATATATATTGTCACTTGATATATATTGTATATATTATATGTGGCTTACCGGCATGAGTCTAACCAGCATCCATCTGGAGTAGGAGCAGCATGGCTTCTGCCCCAGTGCCTTCTCTCTCCCAGTCTTCCGTTCTGTCTACTCCACCCA
>JAQHUG010000013.1:9207291-9221723 GCA_028555095.1 Dicrostonyx torquatus | reverse complement strand
ACAAACAGTAAAAAGCTGTGTTAAATTCTCTCCTTTTAAGCCCTCTCAGGTTTTTAAGTGGATGTAGCCGACCACATTGGGCAGCCAACTGTAGTAATGAGGGGAGGCCCCTTGTTCTGTCCAGTCCCGCTCGGGCTGCATTCTTGGGAGAAAATGGCTGGCCTTTCTCTATGCCTCATAGAAAAACAGCTCCTTAATTTAAGTAACTTTCTGGTCATCTGTAGTGAGTTTCAATTACTGTCTTGTGTTTCTAGATACAGAGACCTGGCCTTGGGGAATGCCCCATTTATTTGGAGAGGCCTGTGGCAACACCATACCTGCACAGGCATAGCTTTATCTGCTGATGAATTCTAGTTGTAATACAACTTCCCCTCTGTCTCCAATATAGTGCATAAATGCCAATTTGCAGTATCCCAGGGAACCTTATTTGGCATCTAAGTCTAGTGTAATCAAAAACTGCATTCATGATTCACCTACCAATTTATTTTTTTCTCGCTCTGCTGATTTGAGATAAATAAGTATCTTGCATTTCTCAGCACATTCTATTTCATTGCATGAACAGTCCCGCATCCAGGATCTCTCTACAAAAGTCCTCTTTTCTGTGGGTTTTTACAGAGACCAGGAGGGATGGCTTTCCATGATGAATGAACACCTCAGGATACTTTGGTCAGTGACCAAATGCCAGCAGAAAGACAGTATCTGGGAAGCAATAGAAATAAAGTATGAGGCAGGGCATTTGGCTTAGACTGAAGGTCCTTGTACATGAACACACGTTACGGTGAAGGTCCTTTAACATGGGGTGATATTCAGCCCTGTCCTTTTCAAGTCCCTGAGACAATGATGGGACCATGTTAAGTCAAAGAAAAGCTCTTAATTTGCAAACATGCACCTATATCTGTATTTGGTAGGTACCTAGCTTCAATTCTCAATTTAGCTGCACATTTGTTAAAATCTAATGGTGGCATCTTTGATTACAGGCAGAAGCAAGAAACTCAAAATATTTTAAGAAAAAAATGAAATGTAAATAAAATCATAGGGGGCTGGAGAGATTGCTCAGTGGTTATGATCACTGGCTGCTCTTCCAAAAGACCCTGGTTCAATTCTCAGCACCCATACAGTAGCTCACAACTGTTTGTAACTCCAGTTCCAGAGGATCCATCACCTTCACGGAGACATACATCCTGATAATACACCAACATACATGAAATAAAAATAAAATAGCAATTAAAACATCCAAACTATAAATTTATAAAAAAAAGCTCCATAGGTATCTTGACAAGAGTCTGAGTTATACAGATATATGCATTTGTCAAACTCTTTGAGTGTGAGGCCCACTTCATAAAAGAGAGTATATGTCTAGTTATGGAAAACCGCTGGGAAATTTATGACTAAAGAGGTCTTAGGACATGGGGGGAACTTAAAACTGCTTCTAAGTCAAGCTGACACAGCACTAAGCTGCACCCTAAGTGTCTGTGCTTATACTCCCAGAAAAAAGGCTACCCTCAGGCGTCAACAAAGAAATCCCTCCACTCATTGAGTAGAAGTGAAAGCAGAGGCTCATGTCTGCATGCTATGGAAAGAAAAACAAAAACTTGAGGGTTCTGCCCTAAACACAATATTAAAGCCATTTTCTCTAGGCCCCAGAGAGTGTTACAGAAGAGGAAGACTCAGTGAAAGGAATGTGAGAATGAGAAGATGGAGACTGTCTGTGTCATGACACGGTCATGGAAACCATGGATTCCAAGTAGCTGGGCTCACAAGTCCAGGCTTCCTGACAGTTAGGTATGGACTGGGGAAGAAGCTCAGGGGACCCTTCCACTTATTGTTGGTCTATGAAAAATACCAGGTTACGGAAAATGGGAAGACACAGTATCTTGTTGTGTACCTGCTGGTTAAGCCATCAGGCTCTAATAGATATGAGAGGCGTCATCCCGTGGGCTGGGTTTCTAAGCTGCGTTGAAAAGGAGAAGGCAAACTGATCTCTGGCTTTCGTGACTGCAGTTTTGAGGTGGCCAACTTTACACTGCAGCCACCAAGACCTCCTCGCTGCAACAGACTATCCTGCAAGTTGTGTGCAAACCCTTTGTCCCCTAAGTCACTTTTGTTAAGCATTTTTTCATAGCAACAAGTAATTGATACAACCAGTGAACAGAAAGAAATAATAAAGGGGTGGGAGTTGAGGACAGATACTCAAAGTCATCCACAAAAATGAGTCCCAATCTAATATTAATCTATTTATTTAAATCTTAATTTTACTTAAAATTAACTTCATTCTATTTAAAACTTTTCTTTATGTATTACCTTAAAATGTCATGTTCTATGCTGATATATTTATTTTTCCCAGTATATTTTGTAACCACACATTGTCTTTCATTTGTTTATAGTTTTGTATTGTAAATATCTAATAATTATTATTTCTAGCATTAATAACACCCATTCACTTTCTTTTTTCCATTGCAACTTTCTAGTCCAATCCCCCCCGCCCCCGAGTGATTACATGTTTGGAAGGGAATTTAAAAGAGGATGCTTGACTTTACTCAAGCCACATGCCTTGGCTGCTATGTAAAACACAAAGCAGATAAGTGCCAGGGTGGCTGATACATCTCTGGTACATAAACAGAATGATAGGCTAGTAAAGATATCCAGGTGAAAGAGCAAGCACGAAATGTTTGCCAGATATGGGACAGTGCTTTGTGCTGCAGAAGGCGCTGGTCTGAGTATGGGCATAGTTATCTTGCTTTGGAAACTCTCAAAGAAGAACAAAAGAGGAGAACTTTTCCTAGAAAGCGACGATGTCTCTGCTTAACAGATTTCCAAATCTGAAGTTGCCAAGTAAGGCTCATTAATTTCCACTAACTCAATGATGATCAATTAAAACTTGTAAGAATGTAAGACAACTGGGGTGTGAACAAAGTGACTCATGTTATAATTGAAAGGCAGCTTGCTGATGAGCACGTTGTCTTCCCTAAGGAGTCTAGATCTAGGGTAGGACAGCAATGCACCCACAGTGACTGCAACAACTCCTCTTCTTCCAGCAGAAACAGACTCCTTTTGTGTGCTTATCGTGTTTGTGTCATGCTGTAAGATTTTATCAATTCCTTACATACTGAAAGTCCATCCTCACGGAAACATATGAGATGACCAGCTTTTAATTGTGGCCTCCAACTGGGACCCTACCAAGGTATTGGAGGGACTTGAAATCAGATTTCTTGGTTCCTGTTGTTCTGGGCAACTCCTTACCACTGATATGGACAAATTTTAACTCACTTTTAAGCCTCTTAAAACAATATAGTCATGTCACCATAGGGCCAAAATTCTAAGGGAGATGCCCTACGTGCACCCCAGAGTGCTGACGCTCCTCAGGATGATTTCTGAGAAGGGTTACTGGCAGGGAGCCCAGAGAGTGAATCCTGATGATATTGACTGGGAGAATCACAAATTTTATGACTTCTTTACTATTTCAAATGAAAGATTTACGTTCCCAGATAAATTTAATTCGGTTATTTTCTCTTTGGTTTATCTGGTAGCAGCAGATAATTGGAATCAAACTTACTGACCCAGAGTCCTCTAAGTTTCTTCTCCATGAGAACAGTTCTTAACTTTCATTAGTTTTCTTTTCTTTTCTTTTTCTTCTTCTTCAGTAGATAGCAGTTAATATAGAAACTTACAACTGGTCAAAATAGCAAGGGTAAGTAAGTTTGATGTGTTCATCCCTATATGGGACATCTATATCACATCCCATCCTGTCAAGACTCAGAGAGAATCATGGAAGAGGGGACTGGAGCTAGAGACTTGGGAGGATTACTGGGAAACAAAGTGTCCTGCTGTAAATAGTCTGGCTCATTCCAGATATCAAACCTGAAATAACCACATGGAAAGTATATTACTTAAATTACTGCTTGCTCTATTATCTCTAGCATCTTATTGGCTAGGTCTTATATTCTAAACTAGCCCATCTCCATTAAACGGTGTATCACCATGTGGCAAGGCTCCATCTGGCATCTGTGTCTGGCTTCTCCTGACTCTACCTTCTTTCTCCCAGCATTCAGTTTAGTTTTCCCCGCCTAACTCTACTCTGCTTTATCAGGCCAAGCCAGTTCCTTTATTCATGAACCAATAAAAGCAACACAAATGCAGAAGGACTTCCTAAATCAGTATCCCTTCGCACTCATAAATTTATAGCACTGATGGTTGCCTATACAGCATCATGACATCACAATTTCTGTATGAACTGGGGAGAGAGTCTGTTTTCTTTATGGATGCAGCCCTTGGTATGATATCCACACTACAGCAGATGACCCTACACTATACACATGATGCACTAACTGGACTTAGAGGGTGAAAAAAAGAGGGCATGAAGTTGGGAGGGTGACATGGTGGTAGGGTTCTAGGAGGAGTCGGGGGAAAATGAGGCATGGATATGATATATTAATAATTAGTAACCAAATGAGAAGATCTTTGAGTTACTGTGCGCAAAAAGTCCTGATGAGCTAATAACTCAGATGACCAGGGCCAGATAAGAAGTCTCAGATAATTGCCACAATGGTGTTAGACAGTCATGCTGCAATAGTTCAAAGTATATTATATATCCACCCTCCATAGAAAAGGGAGTGGAGGCCCAAGCTGACTTTGATGCGTGTTTAAAGGACATGCTTCTGATAACTGAGGGATTGGAACTTCAGCTAAGCTCTGTTTGAGGCAGCTCATGTTCTCTGGGGCCTTTGACCTCTCCCCAATTTTTTCTAGTAAACAGTTGGGTGCTCTTAAATCCCGCTCCTACTTGCCACTTGTGCTTAGCCTAAAGGTCTCTTCCTTGCTTGCCTTCCTGTCTTAGGAAAAGCTTCCAAACCTTTCAATCACATACTGTATGGAAGCCTTCAAGGACCTCATAGAAATGTGTGCCAATATCTGAAACATATGTATTTATTATTTAACAAATGGTGATTTCTTTTTCCCAAAGTAATTGCATGTTCATGAAAGAAACTCTCATAAGAGAATTAGGTTCTTGTTTATATTATTTCTATTAGTCACGATAACAGGTGCTTCGTGACTCCTCAAGCTGGATGAAAAACTTTATTATTTCAAGTTGTTTTTCAGGTTACAGTTGTCAAGGTATTCATGTTCAATACCCCCAGCCCCTATGATCTCTTTCCTTGTCATTAAAGCCACAAAACCATCGTGGACTTGTAAGAGCTTGTAAGATCTCAGGATTTTTCTTTTTCTTTTTTCTTTTCTTCTTCTTCTTCTTCTTCTTCTTCTTCTTCTTCTTCTTCTTCTTCTTCTTCTTCTTCTTCTTCTTCTTCTTCTTTTTTCAAATAATCTTTTAATTAGCCATCCAGCAGCAGATGAAATATGGCTTCCTTTCAAAACTTAGTGCTTTGTACTTAGTCTGTGGGATGATGTAGATTTTACCAAAGAATCACAAGGCTTGATGGATGATCATTTTTCACTTTATAGAATTTTTTTCTGAAAAGAGATTTTTATCAGGGGCCTATAATGTCATTTTTCCAATGGCAGCATGCTTTGGTTGAACCAGGTAGGAAAGTTTGTCAGATTTTGCCACTATAATTTTTACCAATCAGATTAAGTCAGCCCCCCCCGACAATAACAGGCTTTTCAAAATATTCTTTGATGTATTTCTTAAAGTTCAAGCAGTGTATGATAGGAATATTATTGTCTATTATAATACAAATGAAATATTTCTTTCTTGGACGAGCCTAGCCAAGTGGTGTCTCTGCACAGACAGGTTTTCTAAGCTACTCTGTGATTGGGTTTGATCTTTTCCATTCAGACCTCTGTAGAGAGAGGCTTTCTGACTTATCCATGCTCAGCCCTACTAATTGAGAAGGGCAGTTATCTACAGGTATAACTGGACCCCGTGAAGGCCCTGGAGATATCTTGGCTGGATTTTGGTAGCTTAAATTAAATTAGATTTCGTATCCAGGGAGAAAATAAAAAGATCAAGTTTAAGCTTAAAAATTGGGTCTATTCAGGTGGCCGAGCAAAGATTTTTAACCATATTAGGTCAATATATGTGGCAAAGATCTATTAGCTGTAGTTAGGATAAGGTCGTGATAAATGCCCTGTGCCTCCATTAACCCTTACAACAGCCTTTTGATGTAGATACCATTAGTATCCCCACTTTCTTTTTCACTCTTCTTCCTCTCCTCTCCTTTCTCTGCACTCTCTCTGTCTTTTTATGGATAAACAAGGATTATAAGTGCTAATAATAGATGATTTGACTAAAGTCATTTAGACATGGAGCTAAGATTAAGTCCAAGTTTGCCTTATAAGTATATACCCAGCAGGGCGGTGGTGGCACACATATTTAATCCCAGCACTCAGGAGGCAGAGGCAGGTGGATCTCTGTGAGTTCGAGACCAACCTGGTCTGCAAGAGCTAGTTCCAGGATAGGCACCAAAGCTACAGAGAAATCCTGTCTCGAAAAATCAAACCAAACCAACTAAACAAACAAAAAAATAAGTATACACGCACACATACACACACATACATGTGCATGAGTGCACACATGCATGCACACACACAACACTCTTGCTTATCTTTTTTTTTCTCTCTTTTACTCATATATAATGAGTTTATACTGATATAATCAGTTCTAATCCCACAATGAAGGGAGCACTTTTGTTCTCCTCCTTTTCATATTCACAGCTCTGGTTTGAAAACTTTATGAGAACATAATGGCATGTATTAACCTTCTGGCCCACGGCTTGAACATACTAATAGACCTATCTCAGGGGCCTCATGTGAATAGGAGAACTATGTCCCACCTCCTAGACACATAGTAGATTGTGGCTGTGTTCCAGCTTCTGCTCACCCATTGGCTGGACCCCTCTGCTTCATTACCAGAACAGGGCATGGAGAGGCACAGAAGAGTCAGTATCCAATAAGTGGGAAATTATTTCTGCCCAAGAACAGGTATTGCAGAAAAATGGAAAAGAAACATACAAAGAGCTTGTGACTGATGTAATTTTTCCTGAGAGACCTTTTCATAGCTAATAACGTAGTTTAATAAAGTGTCTCCAAGGTTCTCAGCTTGGATGGGAAAATCAATGCAATCCAGAGACTTTCCAGTAACAACAATTATTTCTCATTGGACATAATTGAAAATGATTTGACTGATCTATTATGATTATTTCTTTTAACCCAATGTCTGGCAATGTTATCCCAAGCTCTGAATTAGAAGCAGGGTGAAATAAAAACACAAGCCATCACTACTTTTCCAGAAGCTTGGCTGCCAATGCCAACCAGGAAAAAAAAATGGATCTATCTATAATACAGAGAACACAATTCAAATTGGCATTGGAGGTAACACTTAATTTCATATTCTGGGACATTAAAGGATGCTGCCAGGGTTAGGAGCATCGTATCACTAAACACCACTGCTCTGACTTTTGTGCATGTGTTTGTCTGTGGAGAAAGGCAGATCAGTTCAGTTCCAGGCCTTTCAGATGATCTTTTGCCAGTATTTGATGGACTTAAATCTGTCAGAGAGAAACCACTTGGAGTTGACGTGATACTATAAATGGTGACAACACAAGGGCCTGGACCATGCCATAGATCTTCCCAACTAGTGTTTGGATGGAGCACAGCAAGGTGCTGCTGTGCAGCCCACAGTCTGCAGAAGTGGGCGGAGGCCTTGGAGAGAGACGTGCCAGCATTCTGGGGCTGTGACTCAGGTCTCTGACACAACTGTTTGCACACACAGTGCTCTTTCATTTAGTCTTTCAATGGGGATAGACATACAAGAGTCCAGACCGTGGGTTTTATCATCTGCCGAGACAGGTGACAGGGCATCTCAGGAGTGACTCAGGGAGACATTGAGAATTAGACACCTAGCCGGAGAAAGCTGGCAGCAACATGTTTTACCCTGAATTGTGCTTCCAAGAATTTTAACATAAATATATGAACTATTGTAGATTTAAAGGCAGATACAAATATCGTATGATTTTTAAAGTAAATATCTTTGTCGCTAGGACTGGCATGTTTGAAACATACAGAGTAGGCTTACAAGCCGGTAACTTAGTGAGGAGTTAACATTACAACTAAGACTGCCCTCGGAAACCTCATTGCATTTAAGGCCTGGTTTTGATGAGGTACATTTTATTGAGAAAATACCCTCTGAGGAATACATGCAGTGTTTGGTTACATAGCTGGGTACTAGAGTGCTGTCAACATACTAACTACCACACAAGCTTTGCTTTGCTCTAATGCCCTGTGTGGTCAAAAGCCAAGCTGAATGACTTATCTACAGTCATTTTCTAGTCATCTGTCCCTCAGACAGGGTTTATTCCACAGATTTCCTGTCAAGTCAATGAAGAATGAACTCTCTATGAGAGAAACAAGAAAGCCCTTAGCTTGGAGCATGCTTCTCGTAGGTGGCTGGTAAGTGGGTCCCCCTGCTTCATCATGCAAGATCCCTTTTCATTTTCCAGCCCAAAGAAAGAAGACTATTACTTTTGTCCAAAGGAGAGCTGGGTCTAGAGTGTATGTTGGTTGATTCCTCAGTTACAGCTGGGCTCAGGAATCATGCTTGTGTCACCTTTGGCTGCTAGGAAGATTGCCACTACAGGCAGGAAGACGCATCATCGCCCTGGCAGTGTCTTCATTAGGGACCATCTGTACGTGGGCGTAGAGAGTGGCCCTCGGGGAAGAGAATGCCAGAGTGAATGGACCAGATGTGCAACCTACTTCCCGCATCTACCAGACATGCCATATGAAGCAATCACTTATATCTCTATTCGTGAAACTAAGCCATGTGTTTGTTGTGTGAGGTTGAGGTAAAGTCTCAATTAGATAATGGGAGAAGAGCTTGGGGTAGGCCTACATGCTGCCCATAAATCATCACTACTTTCATTTAAAATCCTAGCACCTAACAAACAGGCCTTCACTTTGGATCTTTCACACATGGTCACCTGTGACAGTGCTACCTGGCAGAGATACCACATTGTGTTACTACCACCCAGTGTGAACCAGTGTTCAAACAGGCCATTTCCTACACATTCAGAGTGACTCCGAGCTGTTGGCTGGGAGCACAGGGCAGAGGAAGGGCAAATGGCTTCAGGATACTTTAGAGAATCAGGTTGCAGATGGGTTCACATTTCTTAAGGAGAATAATTGGGAGAGTCTTGTTAGATGCCATTTCATCATCTTTCTCTCGTCTGATAGGAATCCCTAAGGCCTGCCACACTGCTGTTAAAATATGCCATGAAAGAATTAGATTATAAAATGAAGAAAATTAACTTTAATTCTAAAAAAGAGAATTGAAACATGGAGATAGGCCATTATTGCAAAAGGAAAAATATTAATTTAACAAAAGAGAAGGAAAAACAGAAGCGTCCCAGCTCTGAGGTGATTTCTCTGATCTCTTTGCTCTTTGTATCAAGACAGTTTGTGGTCCCCAAAGTTTTCCTAAACAGAGTGTACCATAGGTAAAACTAAGCCATATGCAACTGTGTTCAAAAGACAAAACAAAATTTCCTCAGGCTGCAACACCCAAGAAGTCTGCAGCAGCTGAAGGGTGTTTACTGGTCACAAAGAAGTGGCACAATCAGATGGCCTGGATGGAGCCTTGGATATCTGGGTTAACAGGGCCTGCATAAAATGAGAATGATATCCATCTCACAGGCCTCCTGAAGAGTGGTGGGAAAATACCTACAGCAAACCAGATTTTGTATTGCATTATTCTCGATAATCCACAGTTGGGATTCGATGAACTGAAGCTCGGGTGTTTTAAGGTCATCTGAGTGACAACGTAAGCAAAGGAAAACAAGAAACCAAGGCACTTTCCCAGCATGGCGTGGTGCCTTGGCTGTAGGGTCCATGGCAGGAGAGACAAGTGTCTGAGAAGGAATGGAGCAGCAGGCCACACGAGGAAGAAGCTGCAGGCCGTCCGCAACACTTACTTAACTTATTATCACAAATGGCTGAACGATGCAAATTCACACAAACATAACAAATGGGAGAGCAAAATGACCATTAGTATTTTAATATGTGTGTAGGAAAGCCATCAAACACACCCAGCAAATGAGGGGCCGCCTGAATACTAAATAATTCCACCCTCATTACTAATAATAATAATGTGTCATCGGGATGAAATAGTCCCTTAAGTGTTTCACACTCCCTGCTGGAACTGAGCCATTAATCCCATTGATGCAGTTAATGGTGAAGCCTTGAGCCCCAATTATGTTCCCTGAGAAGATGTATTAGCATGTGGTTCAGAGGAGATCCGTTATTCCTCTCCTGCAGATGGAATGCTCATTTTCTGTCTAACACACTTTGCCCCTGGATTCTTCTTTGAATTCTGAATAACTACTATGGGTTGTGATGGCTTTGTGTTGGAAAACCCAGGGGATTACTGGAACCTTAAAATAACTCCAGTCTCTTTATGAGTGTCCTTGATAACATTCACATTCCATTGTGACAATGGAAAAGGAAAGAGGCAGGGAAGTCCGGTGGGTCATCCCGCCCAAACTCTGTAAGGCAAGTAACATGTGAATTGCCTTTGAGAATATGAGGAAATAGAGCAGGGTGGCTTAATGGGTAGGCTCTGCTCCTGGGACCTGCTGCATGTATTAGCTTATATATGTAAATTGTCATTGATTGACCAACTTACCTTCTCTCTAAAGAAAATAAATGCATAAGATGGGTGTATCAATAGTAAACACTTTTGGTTCTATTAGAAAAGTTCCTGTGTTAACAGAAAAGAAAGGAAGGTTGGCCGACAGGAAAAGAGAGAGGATTCCCCAGAGAATTCACAGCCTCATTACCAGATTTCTCCTTCTTGTGAACCTGATTGGACAGGGCCCAGTCTTGAAGCCAGACTCAGCCCCATATGAACAGTCATTTACCCTCATGTTTGATTGGAGTAGAGGGATATTTGCTTAAGTACTACAAAGATAGGGAGCTGGGGGAAAGGGGCTGTTGTGTGGTTATATTCCCAGATGACGACATCTTGGCTAAACCAATTTGTCCTTACTATGCAATTACAGGCCTAATTAGATGTAGCCTAATTATAGCAGAGGATCCTAATGGATCTTAAATGACTGTAAGTCACTCTGGTTACATATATAGTTCAAATAAAGAACATATTTATGAATACATGGAGAAGTTGTATTGCCCCTCAGCCTATTTTAAGAAAATTAAAGAAGTTTCCATAGAACTCAGGGGAAAGGTCATACCTCTTTTTATTGCAAGTGATCTCAAAATGCTCATAAGGGCCATTCACTATGTGTTCTTTCTGAGAGAGCATTCTATTTTGGGGTTTCACAGACGGAGCTGATTGTCAACTGCTGCATACTTGATTGAATTCTTTCTATATCTCAAGAAAAGATAATGTATTAAAATGTTTTCCTTTTTATTTCATAAAGCAAATTTGTTTTAGATGGGAAAACTGTTCTAGATACATCAACTATGTTTTCCAAAGTCACTCTGTGGGTTAAGTGCCAAAATAGGAATTCATTCTATATCTATCCTGCTTGGAATCTCACATCTTGAAGCCCTCATGTTTATTTGTTTTTGCATGCATGCTTTCTGTTAAATGAAAGAGTACAGAGTCTTGGTGCCAACAAAGTCTAAATAAGCAGGTAACCTCTAAACTGTTAATAGTGCTGATTAATTGGTGCAGGAGACTTGTCTGTATTCTGTTAATCATGTTTTAAATAAATGCTGATTGGCCAGGTAGGAAGTATAGGTGGGTCAACCAGACAGGAAGTAGAGGCAGGGTGAGGAGAACCTCTGGGAAGCAGGAAGCTCCCTTGGCATTCCTGCGCAGACCACCAAGGAGGCAACATTGTAAGCTGCCCAGCTGAGAAAAGGTACTGAGCCATATGGCTAACATAGATGGGTTAATATAAGTTATAATAGCTAGTAAGAAGCCTGAGATAATGGGCCAATCAGTTAATAACCTAATGTAGACTCTCTGTGTGATTTTCTTTGGGGCTTACCGGGCGGGACAGTAATCCCAATGAGTAAGCCCTCATGTTACAATTAATAGCAACCACTGCCAAACTGGATATGATATGATCTAAGAATGGAGATAGATTGGAAAGAAGTCCTCTGCTCTGCTGGAATGTTTCAGGGTACTAGGAACTGGTAGACGTTGAATTGTCGGCACCCTTTCTCTAGAGATGCTTGGCCCAGGGAACAGACAGACCATTATGGTGATGATTATGTAGCTGCAGGTGTTTTCTTGGCATTGAAATAATTCTTTCTTGAGATGACACTCACAAGAAACTCACAGGACTCATGATGCTCACCTCTAAGATTGTGTAATCAGTAAACTTCTGGGTGGATAGGGAAATTCAGTGATGGCACTTTCAAGAACAGTTGGCCCTGTTGGAGTGGGACTTTGCACTGATGCAGCTCCTGTTCAGTTACCCACAATCCTATAAGTAACCCCAACGGTCTCATTGGTTCACCAAGCAGAGTTTGGGTGAACTCATTTCTTTACTATGCCATTGATCCTTCTATCAGTGATAGGGGTGGGTGAGAAAAATAGTCTTCCCAGGTCAAATCATGCAATGTGGTGTTTGTTTTTAAGAACCTCCCAATGTATCCTCCGAAAGCATCCCTGGAGTTTAGTTTTGCTTCAGTAGGCAACAGCTTTGCCTAATGGCAAGGAGGAAGGGCTATTTTCTACCACAGGCACCCAAGTACACAGGTGTTCTTATGTTGTGGAATATTAGTTTAAGATGAGTTACATTTTTTTTTATGCTGTGGAATATTTGTTTCATGGTACAAAGTTGTGTTGCATTTTTTATGTTGAATTTACTTAACTCTAAAATTGTATTGCTTTGCCTGCATAAAACCCTGAATTGGTTTAATAAAGAGCTGAACGGCCACTAGGTAGACAGGAGAGAGCAAAAGGAGGGGCATCCAGGCAGGGAGAATAAAGAGGAAGAGAAATTTATGCTCAAGAGAGGAAGATGGAGGAGTGAGAAAAGGAGGACAGGGGCCAGTCACTCAGCCACATAACCAGCCACGGAGTAAGAAGGAAGAAAGACATATAGAATAATGAAAGGTAAAGATCCCAGAGGCAAAATATAGAAGAGAAATGAGTTAATTTAAGCTAGAAAAGCTGGCTAGAAACAAGCCAAGCTAAGACTGAGCATTCGTAAGTAACAATAAGACTCTGTGTATATATTTGGGAGCTGGGTGACAGGCCCCCAAATGTGATGAAATCTAACTACTCTCTCAAGATACATGGGCTGTATCAGATCTCATCCTTATCTTCCTCCCTCAAAGATTCTTTGTTGATTCTGAGAAACAGAGTCCAGCCTTAGGAACAACTGAAGACACCTCTTAATATGCACTCTACAAAATACTGAACATGTCATCTTCTTAATACTAACACATTTAAAATATAGTTAAAGACGAGAATGAAGGTTCAATCTTATGCTTACACGTGTGTGTGTGTGTATGTGTGTGTGTGTGTGTGTGTCCAGGAGTCTGCATGGAGGCCAGCTGGATTAGCACATTGATATCCTGTTGATTCACTCTCCTTATTACTTCTTTGAGATAGGGCCTCTCTCTAAGCCTGGAGTGAGACAGGCACTGAGTAAAGCCCCCTGAAACTCCCCTCTCTGACCCTGATGGCAGTGAGGCTATCAGTGCACAGCTCTTTGTGTGGTTACTGAGGACTTGAACTAAGGTTCTCAGGCTTATGCAAAAAATACTCTCACTCACCGAACCATCTCACCTAGAGAATTTACTATTTTCATATTTCCTCTATAGTTTAAAAAGTTGAAATGAAATATCCATACAATTGTTTCTTCTGTTTTTACACATAAAGTAGCCCACTGGCTCTGTTTTTCTTTTTTAGTTAGAAGCATACAGTCTTTAAAACTCATGGAAAGATTTCTCATCCATTTTTATAGGTGGGAAATATTTGACTTCATGGATATACAATGATGGGTTTCATTAATTTCTTGCACAACTGAGTTGTTTTCATCATTTTATTTTGAAGTATGCTACAGGGAAAACCTCACGAGGCCAGGCAGACAAAGAGTTAGGTATGAAGCAATTGAAAATGAATCAAAGAGGATAATTGACATTACATCTTGGTAACTGTGTCTTCTGATGATAAAATGCCCTCTTTGTGGTTAAAAATCCCATTATAGAAATTACGGCCCCATGGCATTTCCACAAATACACCCACTAACAAAAGATCCCCACCATCACAAGTCCTGATGTCATTAGAGTCATCAAGATATCACTTATATTATGGTATAGGTAACCTTTTCTTCTGTGAACTCTTCACAGAAGTGCCCTAAAATGGAAGTATTGTCTCCCTCTATTGTAACTATCCACCTTATCACTGTCTAGACTGCAAGAGCTTGTATGGGAGTTTGCCTTTTGCAAGAACCTACTACCACCCTTAACAACTAGTATCAACTGTACCAATGGTCAATGCT
>JAQHUG010000013.1:9181087-9194260 GCA_028555095.1 Dicrostonyx torquatus | reverse complement strand
GCTCAGTTAGATGCTTCCTGGATGCTTGGCCAGTATTTCAAGGTGAGAGGAAAAGTCTGGTTGAGTATAAAGAAATCAACTAAAGATTGAAGTCTGTATGCATTCGTTTTCCTTAATATTTCAGTCTATTAGATAGCTTTCTAATTATGAGAGATCAGAGATTTGACTAAAGTTGATGTATGTGTGGGTCACCATTTCCATGTAGAGATTTTATCTGGAAATGCGAGCAGTTGTCTGGGAAAAGGAGCACCCTGAGGTGGATGGAGGGCTATGGTTCCCAGTAACCAATGCATTCATTACAAATGCCACTGAGAACTGCTGAGTAGAATATTCATTTCTGTAGGAAACAGCTTTGTCAAAGGCAGTGTTGAGTGTTAAGGGCTCTCAACTCATAGTTCAGCTGCAATATCTCTATGTAATCTTATTTCAGAACAGGGAGATCAAAGGATAAACTGTAAGAAATAAATCATTGTGTAAGAAGTTAGAATTCAAGAGACTAATCTCACAATCAAAATCTAAAGTTTAGGCCAGTAGTTCTCAACATTACTACTACTGTGACCCTTTAATACAGCTCTTCACGTTGTGGTGACCTCCAAACATAAACTTATTTTGTTGCTACTTCATGACTATAATCTTGCTACTGCAATGAATCATAATGCAAATATCTGATATGTGATCCCGGGTGAAAGAGTCATTATACCCTCAGAGGAGTTTTGACCCTCAGGTTGAGAGTCACTGGTCTATATATCCAAGAAAGGTAGAAACAATAAAGCCTAAACTTGGGTAGACCCAAGTCTAAGGTCTCCCCACCTTAAATTCATTGCCTTAGTTAGAGGGTCTAAGCTACTGGAACACATTGCGGTGCATCCTGGGACTGAGTGAAGAGTGAACTGAACAGATCCTGGTGATAGCAAACCCAGCTGAGAAAGGCTGGGGCAGGGGTGCAGTTAGACAGTGTTTTGTCTCAGTAAACCCATGAGCAGTGGTAAAGGACTAAAAACCAAACCCCACAGCTCACTGCAATTATCAGATGCTGATTTATATACCTGGGTATTCTCACCTGATTCCTCTCCTCTCATTTTAACACATGTGCTGTTGTTGCTAAGATCAGGAGCCTGACCATAAATCACAAGTCCAGGGTTTTGTAAGGAGGAAGTGAGAGTTGAACTCTCAGTTCTCAAGGACAAGCAGGTTGACTCCTGGATGTGCATGCCTGACTCTTATGTGCACTGTTCTCTTTTGTGTGTGTGGGGGGGGACACCCTTGAGTGGCACGAGCAAAGACCTGGCCATTCTTCTGGAACTCATGAAGATTTACCTCTGTGACCACCTATTGTTTCAAATCAGCATACTTTTCCATAGAACAATTTTATTGAGATATAGTCCACATGCTGTGTAATTACTCTGCTTATTATATGTAATCCAACATTTCTTCTATATTCCCTGATATGCAGAATCAACCACAGGTCCTTAGCTATTGTCTTTCAATCCTTCCTCCTCATCCACTATCTCTAATCATCACTAATTTACTCTTTGTATTTACATGTTTGCCAGTTCTGTTCTTTCATATGGACTGGATCATATAACACACAGACTTTTGTGACTGGCTACTTTACTTTAAAATAAGATTTATCTAAATTGCAACATGTCAGTAACATTACTTTTTATATATGAACACTACCAAGTCACACAAATGTTTATTGACCTTTGCAGTTTAGCTCTCCTTGACTGTCATTAATAATGTTTCCATAATATTTGTGCACTAATTTTTGTGTGGAAATGTGATCTAATTTTTCTTGGGCATCTACCTAGCAATGAAGTTACAGGGTACTTCCATGTTTGGTTGTTTTTCAGTGACTGAACCATTTTACCACCTACCTCTCAGCAAAGAGTGAAGGTTGTAATGTCTACACACATGCACCAACTCTTTTTAGTATTTGTCTTTTTAACTCTGCCTTTCACAGGGTTTAAAATGGGTATTTCATGATGTATTTTATTTGCAGTTCTCTGATTATCAGTTATGTTTCACATCTTTTCATGTTTTTTATCAGCCATTATGAAGAATAATTATTTAATTTTTGTCCAATTATTGAGTTTCTGTCCTTTTATTATTGAGTTATTTTTTTCAGATATAGACCCTGCCAGATGTATGGTTTGCAAATGTTTCCTACCATTCTATGGGCTCCTTTTGGTTTTCTTGGTGGTTTCTCTTGTGATAAAAAATTTTAATCATGTCTCATTTATCTGTTTATTTTTCTTCTGTTGTTTAATATTTTTAATGCTACACTTAAGATTTTTTTCTTAACCAAATCCAAGATCATGAAGATTGAGCCACATCTGTTCTTCCAGGGTTTTAGTTAGGGCACTGATTCAATATGAATGAATTTCCAGTGACAAGACATGTTATTGCTCTTGTATCCTAAGGAATTGCTTAGAGTTTTATAAATGGCTCTGGAGCAGTGGATCAGATGGTGATGCCTTAGGTACTAGAGCTTGGTTAGGATCTCAAGGAAAATAAATCCCGTTACATGAGAGTATCTCAGTTTTCTCTGTATCTGATGGCAGCATTAGTGTTGCAGGGGTGGAGAATATCAACCATGCTGAAATTAGTAGAGGTGTACTCATGGGCCAACCACACTACTATTTGAATTTATTTTGAAATATGCTTATAACTAGTTGACTTTAGAGGTTTGCATAAGAGAGGTAGATGATATAATGAATAGCTTAATTATATTTCCTCCATTTGAATACTTGATAAATTATTTGAATACTTGATAAATTATTTAGTAAGAACTGGATAACGAATCTAGCACATGTGTACCCAAGGTGAATTTACTTCAAACAAGTGTATTTGATTGACAGATGCCTTATGCTTGCAAGATCTATCAGTTCAGTATAAAATGTCTTTGCAGTAACATGTGGCTAGTTCTGATTCGCTGTTTCTGAACTTCCCTTGTGGGCTGAAGAGTGTATTTTACTTTCAAGATAGCTAAGAAAAGGGAGTTGCTTTGAAGCTTATTCAATCAATTTTGATCTTGGATTTTCTAGTACCTAGAACTCTGAGCAGTGCATTTCTGTTGTTTCTAAACCACTCAGTATATGACATTTATTACAACAGCTTGACTAGAAGGAGAGTCTAGTTTGGCAGAAATGGCCATGAGCATATTTCTTATTCATTGTATTTGAGATGCATTTGAAATATGTGAAAAAAATATTTGAGGATTTGACACTCTCAGAAACTTATTTGTGTTTAGGAGTATAAAATTAGAAGTTCCATCATGAAGACAAAAATACCAATGGGAAATTATAGACTGAATAGCGGGCCTAGGTTAGACCCTGAAATCTTGAAAAATTTGGGGAGCATAGGAATCCTGAAGAATATGTAAGGAGTGGTTGAGGCTGAGTTAATGACTGACGAGGCCCCATTCTGTAGATCAATGGGAATTGAAAAGGTTTTCTTAGATCAGGTTCAGGAAATTGGCAAAACCTTTCTCCAGTTTTTGTGAAGATATTGGCAGTATGTACAAAAGCTAGCAACCAGAGTACCCTCAACAGGATGACTGCCACATGCGACAGTTTCCCTACCGGTACTCTGTACCCAGACTATCCAAGTGCTCCTCCCCATTCTGTATAGAATAAATACTTTAGGTGCTTCTGTTGGTGCTACTTAAGCAGAGTGAACAAGGACCACCTGACCCCAGCTTTTCTATATGTTTCTCTGCGTGCCTATCCTTTCTTTATTCCTTGTTACCCCATGCTGAATGTGGTGATATAGGAAAAGGATAAGACAAAAAGAAGGGACAGCCAACAAGGTAAAAGAGTTGAGGAGGACTGAACCCAAGGGATATGTCAGGGAAAGGAAAGGTGGCGTCCTAAACACTACAGTGCAGCAGAGAGGGGGAAACTATTGGTCTTAATGAAGAAGTGCAGTTTTCCCGAGACAGAATGTGCCAGAGATGGCAAACTAAATGAATGGCAGATGGCAATTGAGGTGAAATTTGTAGGAAATAGATTTTAGGGATTTGAAGTGTTGGTATCTTTGGGGACTGCTGTGGGATAATGCTCTTGTACACTCTAAAGATGTGTCACTCATATTGGTTTAATAAAATGCTGGTTGGCCAATAGCCAAGCAGGAAGTATAGGTGATGCAACCAGATGAGGAGACTTCTGGGAAGAGGAAAGCAGAGATGCAGTCAGATGCAGAGGAAGCAAGATTTAGAATGCCTCACTAGTAAAAGGTATCAAGTCATGTGGCTAAATGTAGACAAGAATTATGGGTTAATTTAAGTTGTAAGAGCTATTTAATAATATGCTTGTGGTAAAAGGCCAGCCAGTTTATAATTAAGATAAGCCTCTGTGTGTTTATTTGGGACTGATTGTCTGTGGGACCAGGCAGGACAGAAACTTCTGTCTATAGGGGACCATTATTCTGACTCTGATATCTTCCCTTGCAGGTTGTGGTGGTATTTTGTTTGTGTTTTAAGATCAGAGTATAAAGGTAAGCGAACAGAGGCCAGGCAGTGATGGCTCATACCTTTAATCTCAGAACCAGGGAGGTGGAGACAGGAAGTGATAGGGATAGGCAGAGGGAGAAAATATAAGGCAGGAGGAGACAAGAGCTCAGATGCAGTTTGAGATGGCAGTCTGAAATTCAGTCTGACTATATAGTCTGAGCAGGCAGTGTGAATAAGCAGTTTGATAATTGGAAGAGACAGGATCACCCCTTCAGTCTGATGATTCAGCAAAGGACAAAGGTCTCTCTAGTGGATGGCTATATCGCTTCTCTGATATCTCAGTTTTCAGTCCCTAATATCTGACTCCAGTTTTTTTTATTATTGATACCAATTAGAATTCATGTTATAGCAGTTTAGAAGCTTCATAAAGACTGGGAAGAAGGACTCCTTTACTTGGGGATCCCCCCTCACATGTTTGTGCCTATGTGTGATGTGTTTGTTTTCGGTCTAGTGTCGAATTATCAGGCAGAGTTCTAATAAATGCAGGATAAATGCTCTACCATTAAATTATACTCCAATTCTCTGGCTATTTTTTTTAATGCTATATACATGTATCTCAGAAACTCAGAAATGCTATGGCTTTCTCTGGTACTCTTACCATACTTTGCAAACATCAGAAAAGAAAAAGAACAACAAAAAATGATGCACACCAGGTTCTGCAATCTGTTTTTAATCTTTTAATAATGCTTGATTTAAATTTACACCTGGTGTGTGACCAAGGCATAATGGTGTCAATCTTCTAAGCCAAGTTTCCCAGAGATGACAGATGATGAATGAATTCATTAATTTATTATTGCACCGTAATTAAGTCAGTGAACTTTAAAGCTAGGTGAACTGAGTTTTAATCTTATTTTTGTCACTCACAAGCTGTGTGTTTCAGAAAAAACATACACTCTAGTCTTAGTTTCCTGATGTGTAAAACAAGGTTCATGATAATTGTTGTGTAGTAAGGAGGCCGCTTGTTGGTTCCCAGCTGCTCAGCCCCTAAATAACCACACAGAAACTGTATTAATTAAATCACTGCTTGGCCCTTAGCTCTAACTTCTTATTGGCTAACTCTTACATATTAATTTAACCCATTTTTATTAACCAGTGTATCACTACAAGGCTGTGGCTTACTGGGAAATGTTCCGGCATCTATCTCTGGTGGAGCTACATGGCTTCTCTCTGACTCTGCCTTCTTTCTCCCAGTGTTCAGTTAGTCCCCCCCCCCACCTAAGTTCTGCCCTATCAACAGGCCCAAAGCAACTTCTTTATTAACTAATAGTATTTACAGTACACAGGAGGGAATCCCACATTATCCTTGCAGGGTTATGTGAGGACTAAATAGCAGAGATAATGTAAAACAAATAACATACAACCTGGTACAGCCCGGTACCTGGCTGTCTTCCAGACAATTTTTTTTTAAAAGTGTACCCTGTTAATTGATGAAGGTGCCTGCAGACCTCTGTAGATGAAGACCCAATGATCTTGAACCATCTATTCGGTAGTCTATCTACTTTAAGTTCAGAAGAGAGAGAATTTCCTTCTTCCCAAGCTCATTAAGAATCTCAAAGAGGCAAAGTAGAAGCCTGGGTAGATGTTGACAAACGGACAGGACAGGATACACATGGCAATCCTCTGGCTTTGAGGGAGATGTGTTAGTCTATCAATAATAAGATTAACATTGGTTATCCACAGGATTATTGTTTTCTGTTCCTAAAACCAGTAAATTCTCCATAATTCATACATCACAGTCTAGTCTCTAGGAAGACAAATAGTATTCCTTTGGTATACTTTCTTCTTCTGAGAAATCAGCTTTTTATCGTAGCTGTTTTCTAATTTTCCCAGGCAGAATTAACTTCTCCTCTCTCTGTGTTTTGTCCACCGTGGACAGATTTTCATTATTGCACTAATCATATTACATGATAATTATTTGATATTCCCTCCCTGCTTCCCCATAAGAAAAGCTGCATTGCTCTCAAGGATTCAACTTGTTTATCCAAAGCACCTCCGTAGATGCTTATTAACTCCCGTAGTGTAACTGCGTGGTCCGGAGGGAACTAGATTAAGAACTTTTATGAACTTGTCGGGGACCGTCACCCCAACATAGAACCTAGTACTTTGCCCTAAGTGTTTTTCGGCGGCGCATGGAAGAATCAGACACTTCACACCATCATGGTTCAAGGGCGACTCAGGACTCCTTTTTCCACCAGCATTACCCACGTTTATTCTCTACCAAAAAACTCTGAATCCCTCCCTCAACTCAGGAGGAATTCCCTATTGGTATTCCTTTTCCGGGGAATGTTCTGTCAGCCACACCTGCATTACATTTTACCAGCTTTGGAGTCAACAGCACCTCCTCCCGGGCAATCTACAAGTCAATGAAGGCCGGAGCCAAGCCTTCCATCTTTTGTCTTTCTAGCTGCTAGCCTTTCAGCCACCAAAGGAAAACCCAAGCATGGCTGTTGCCAGCCTGTCTGAGGAAAATCAGAGCCCACAGAACTAGATATGAACTTTTATGCTTAAAAGCCAGTGTACTCTTGAAAATACAAAGCAAAAATGATTATGTGTCCAGATTTAATCTCTGGTCTGTAACTCTAGAAATGTGGAAAGAGTTGTAAGTTATTTTGGATTTCTTGGTTGGCTGGTGGAGAGCTAGACTGGTCTGCTACTCTGGGAGTGTTGCCCCGAGGCCTGTTTGAAGAAGAAAGTTATATCCTGCCCATGATTTTAAGACAGTCTGCTAAAGTTATTCTGTCTACTGGGAAGCCAAATACTGCAATTAGTTACTTCCACTTATGGAGTAAATTACTGAATACTGTGTACTGTTCTAAACATTTTCGCTGCGTTTGTTCATTTAAGCCTTAAGATGAGTCTAAGTGGTAGCGATTATCTTCGCTGTGATGAACCGAGTTTTTTTCAAGGTGATGTGGGTGGGCTGCAAACATGACTGTGAGTGTCAGTGCCATATCAAACAAATTTTTGCATCTGAAAGTA
Organism: Dicrostonyx torquatus; assembly: GCA_028555095.1. NCBI lineage: Eukaryota > Metazoa > Chordata > Mammalia > Rodentia > Cricetidae > Dicrostonyx > Dicrostonyx torquatus. The sequence continues at coordinate 9,186,768 of JAQHUG010000013.1, read as the reverse complement.
TACGATACAACTTTATAGAATACATAATTCAAGTATAAGAAATACTTCATTAGACATTTGATGATGGACACTCTAGATGAGTGTAAATACACACTCTAAATGACAATGAAATAGACCCTCTTGATGACAACAGTATCAACATCTGACATTTGGTCATAAGGGAGCTGGGGCTACACCAAGTTACTAATATTTACCTGACTATGTAACTTGCAATCTTGGATTATTAGGTGCCATATTGAGTCAGTGCCAATCAAAAGGCCATATACAGAAGCTGTCTTAGTTAGGGTTACTACTGCTGTGATGAAACACCATGACCAAAGCAACTTGGGGAGGAGAAGTGTATTTGACTTACACTTCCACAACTGTTTGTAGTGGCATTTCATTTGTGTTTTAATAAATAAAGGTTGCCCGAGGATCGGAAAAGTAAAACAACCAGTCACTAGAGAAATTTTACCTCTATCAAGGTTGGGTGACCACAAAACTAAGTAGTCTAAGCTTTATTCTCTGAAGTGTGATTAATAAAAACTCAGAGACAGAATGAGGCTCAATCTGAAGGTCAGGAAAGCAAAACAGTCAGCCACTAGCTCTTACCTCAGTCTGAAAGGGCGATCCTGCCTCCAGGATTCTCAGAATGAGACTGGGAGACTGAGAGCTGTCTCTTCTTATTTAATAATCTTTAGTTCTGAAATTAAGGGGCCTGCACCACTACTTCCTGGTTTCTATGGCAAACTAGCATGGCTACTGGAATTAAAGGTGTGTGTCATTGTTGCCTGGTCTGTAAGGCTGGCTAGTATGGCTGTTTTACCTTTCTTATCCTCAGGAAAGCTTTATTGATTAAAATACAAATAAAATGCCATGAAAACTGTTCATTATCGAGGAAGTCAGGGCAAGAACCTGGAGCAGGGGCTGATGCAGAGGCCATGGAGAATGCTGCTCACTGGTTTGCTCATCATGGCTTGCCCAGTCGGCTTTCTTAAGGAAGGCAGGAGGACCACCAGCCCAGGGATGGTATCGCCCACAATAGCCTGGACTTTTCCCCATCAGACACTAATTAAGGACATGCCTGCTGTTAGATCTTATGGAGGCATTTCTCTCAGGAGGTTCCCTCTTCTCAGATGATTCTAGCTTGTCCCTAGTGGCGTAAGAGCAGCTGCCACAAGGGCTTCTGAGAATGTCTTGATAAGACACATGGATCCTGCTAAAGATGGTCCACTTGAAGACACGATTATCCCCCAGGGGAAGCACAGGCAAGGTGCTAAGTGTCCACTCATTTTAGCTCAGGAGTCTATTCTTTTCCTCACGACAGTAACACATCTCCAATACAGAAAGGACCAGGATCTTCTTGTTCACCATTTTTTGACTGACACCTAACACTGGAACATGGTTGTGGATTGATATTTGTAGAATGAATATTGACAGGTTTTATTAACATTAAAGAAAATCATAGTTGGGACATTCGTGACTTCTAGTAAGAGAATATAAAGAGAGATTTTTTTTTCTGCTGAAGCACTCTACATCTTCTTAGACATTGGTTAATGTGTTTTAGAGTTTATTTAACCTATGAAATAATTTCAAATTGTTTAGCTAGAATAATTAAGGATCCAAAGAAAAAGTCTGAACCTTAGTTACTTTTGTATGTTATGATTACTCTAACTGAAAAGATGCTGGAAGATAGTACCAGACCCTAAAGTAATATTGTACTAAGAATTTATCTTGAAGAAGAAATTTCCCATATGTTGGAAACATCCTATTTTCTACCAGTAAGCCAAAAAATAGATAGTATAATCAATACTATCTGACATAAACTATGACGTTGTGGTATTTCACCAAAAGATATACACCAGGCAGATGTCCTCACTAAGGCATTGATAGAGTCAATATTTTTCACTTGTAATTCAAAAGAGAATAGAAAATAGATTTAGGGGTTACCCATACATCAGAGCATAAAGCTGTAGCTGAGTATTGAATCTGTGTATAGAATTGTGGTTTGTTGCTGGGCGGTGGTGACGCATGCCTTTAATCCCAACACTCGGGAGGCAGAGGCAGGCAGATCTCTGTGAGTTTGAGGCCAGCCTGGTCTACAAGAGCTAGTTCCAGGACAGGCTCCAAAACTACAGAGAAACCCTGTCTCAAAAAATTGTGGTTTGTCAAATGAAGTAACTTTAATTTCATTTTTATTGTGAATTATATGACCCAAATCACACTTGTGAAAATCAGGGGGCATTTTAATATCTTCAACTTCAGGAAATTATTTTTTTAATATCTTTTTCTTTTTTCATTTTGGTTTTTCAAGACAGGGTTTCTCTGTGGCTTTGGAGCCTGTCCTAGAACTAGCTCTTATAGACCAGGCTGGCCTCGAACTCACAGAGATCTGCCTGTCTCTGCCTCCCAAGTGCTGGGAAAATTATTTTTAATAGAGTAAAAATTTTAACTTCTTTCATATTGTTTTTGGCCACTAATATACCCAGTTTTGAAGAAGAAAAATTAGAATTCCTTTAATTTCACTGCTTGGTCCTACCTATGTTTCTACAGACAATGAGAAATTAGGCATTAAGATTAGGAGAAATGGTGGAATCTTCTAGAAGGTTTCAGATGTCAAAGGCAGTTCTACACTCCAAAGGTTACAAATGGGTAGGGTCAATACCAAGAGGATAATACCACACTATTATTTATTTATTATAGGGAGAAAATGGGAGTATTCTAAAGCTTTAATTCTCACTTTGTTTTGATTATGGGCATAATTTATGGCTGTGTCTGTCTGATAGAATCCTGTAGATGATGAAGTCCAAATTCCAGCACCTATAGTCAAAGAGGAGGAATGTCATTTTCACTATTATACAATTATATGATTCTGTTTAGTTTCTCATTCTTCCTCTTTCTCTCTTCTCTTTTTCCGCTATGCCATTGCTTTTAGCTTTGAATGTTAGCTAGCACGGATTCCCCAAATCTCCAAATAATTAAATCCTAACAACACACTGAAAGATTTTGAAATTAGACCTTTCTTTAGTTAAGGCTCTGATTGGAATCCAGCCATGTTAAGTACTTTGGCTGCAGATCTGTGAACAGTTCCTAAGACGAGAACCCAACTCCATATGCATGAATGCCTGGCTTAGACACTAAAGCTTAAAAAAAAAGAGTGTTATTTTAAGTTACTTGGTTTGTCATGCTAATCAGAGTAGGATACTGTCCCACACTGACATTCTCTTAAGAATATCTCATTTTGGCCAGGCAGTGGTGGTGCATGCCTTTAATCCCAGCAGTCAGGAGGCAGAGGCTGGCGGATCTTTGTGAGTTCGAGACCAGCCTGGTCTACAAGAGCTAGTTCCAGTACAGGCTCCAAAGCCACAGAGAAACCCTGTCTTGAAAAATCAAAAAAAAAAAAAAAAGAATATCTCATTTTCAAATATACAGGTTTGGAAACTGACATAGAAAGCTATGATAAAAGATGCTGTAGTTTTTGAATCTCAAATTAGTATATGTGATGTCTTCTTGAAATATCCGTTGTGGTCTGTTTGTCTCAATAATCTAATATTCAGTCTTCTCCCTCTTCATTATGCTTACCTCAGAAAAAGACAAGAAGAATTGCTATACTGCTTAGGATAGACTTCTTAAAGCAGAAAGCTTGCATAGTGAATTTGAGAGTCCCACCCAGAGACTTAAGCTCAGAGTATGAGGGAAACTGAATTAACAAAAACCGGATGGACATTATTTATTAGCCCAGACAAGAGGAGACTTATGTAGTGAAACTAAGCACTCTGCCTCTGCTTTGTTTTCTTTTGTTGTGGCTTCATTCCAAGTCGCATACTTCCCTCATCAAGGCAACGACACGAACACACACTGACATCAAGTACTCCCGGGGCTCCTTCTGCAAGAGCAGATATCCCACTGGGGAGGACAGTGGTGGAAATGTCAATCCTATCCTCATGTCACATTATCTTTCTGTATACCCAGGAGGACTGTAGTTCCGCATTTCTCTTGTAGCTGGGCTTAGATCAAATGGCTGAATAGGAGGGAGAAAAACTGTGTCCCTGCTGGCTGTTCCAAGCAGCGCTTCATATAGCCCCATTTCTCTTCCCTTTGTCATCATGTCTTCCAGGCTCTGTGGCCCAGATGGAGAAGTGACAGCATAGCAAAGATTTGACCAAACCGAAGTGAACCTTGTGAACAAGAAATTTATTTTAAGGTACTGTGGGTTCAGCATCATTATTTGTTCATTTCACCTGGTCTGGCTTATGCAACTTGATGCAAACATTGCTTTCCCAACCGCTAACTTAGTCTGTGAAGGTTGCTCTTGTATCCAGCTGTAAGATAGCTCCAGCAGTGGCGGTCACATGTGAGGAAAAGTCATTCCCGTGTGATAGGAAATGTGAAAAACCAAAACACCCTACTGATATTATTTGTCTTTTGGGAAATTCATTGTTATTTTGGAGGTCAATTTCCTGGATCATTGGTTGGACACTTGCCCAAAAGTCTAACAAGGGTTTCAGAGATAATTGGTCTGAAAGAGGAATTTGGTTACAGTTGCCAACAGAGTCGCTGGCTGTTTTTCAGTTCACCAAACAAATACTTTGTCAACCTGACAAATTTCAAGTTACTCATACCGTTTTCTTGTCTGTGAATTTGTATGACCCAGTTTAGTGCACTTGTTCAAATATAGGAGGGCTCAATGTAATTTGTACTAATAATGTAATGCGGATTTGTTTTTATTAAACATTAACACATTTATATTGGAGAAAAAATTATTTCTTTTCTTTGCAAATCCTTGAAGAAGTAAAAAGTTAAAACTACAGAGATAATGATTAGCATCATAGTAGGGAAACTCATCTATATTAATCCTATCCAGGGAACAATTTCATCACAGAAAATCTTTTGTGCTAAGGAAGTGGGATGAGGAGTGTTAGCCTCTTGAGATTGGGAGAAACCCTGTTCTCTACTGACTGGCCTTTTAGTGATGTAAGTGGAGATGTTTCAACGGCATGGTTTTCTTTTCTTTTGAATTTTAAACCCCTCTGAAACATTCTATTTCCATAACTGGACAAAATATAAGCAGTTTTTCTTTTGAGATTATCATTCTTGTTGGCAATTACATTTTTATAGTTCAAATGCTGTGGTGTGAGTACTTTGATAATACTTTAAAAAATTGAAGAGACCAAATAAGCAGATTTTTTTTTGTGGAGAATTAAGTGTCTAAATTAGTAACAGCAATAATGTGGTATTAAAAAATTCATACACACAAGAGTTTTAAATTGGGTACAATGGATGCCTGAGTTCTCTTCATGGTCTCCCAAAATTTACGTTGCTACAATATTTATCACTTTCTCTCTCTTGAAAGTTGGTTCTGAAACTAGCTTTTTTTATTATTGCATTATGGTACATGCATATTGCTGCAGGACAATATTATACCAATTTGATTAAACAAGGGGTATTTTATTGGAGGGGATAAAACTTACAGATCAATGTCCCAAACCACGTTCTTCTGGTCGCAAACGGGAAACCGTGTCTAGCAGTCAGCATGAAAGCCAGAAGCAAGTTAGCTCGGAGAGAAGCTGTGGCTTTCTTTTTAAAATGAAAACCACGCCCCACATTGGGCGGGTATCTTAGAAGCCATTGGCTGAAAGCAAGAGGGCTTAATCTCCCGCAGCACCTCCCCCTTTTGTTTAAGTAAGAAAGTTCTAAACCTA
>JAQHUG010000013.1:9154824-9168602 GCA_028555095.1 Dicrostonyx torquatus | reverse complement strand
AAAAAATGTGTCAAATAAATATATAGAGATATTCTCAACTGTGGAATAAGATTACTGTGTTCTTACTCTAGTCTATCATTCTAGATGTTATATTGGTAGACTTTTAAGAAGCTAGCATTGACAATAAGAAAAGCAATGCATATTAACAACCAGCCATATAGATACGATAAGGGCCTAGTTCACAGCAAGCAATTCCTTTGGGGGAAATTCTCTGATGTCTTTATGTGTAATGAGGATCAGGACAAAACCTGATACATGTTTTTAGTAACAAAAAGTGGTCCATGCTGGTAGTGGGCACCAAGTATGACCCTTACAAATAGATAAGAGAACGCTTTACTGACAATACTGTAAAAGAGAACTGTCTATAATCCTGTCCACACTAGATCTGAAGATTGGCAAACTGCTTTAGTCATTAAAGACTGTAGAAAATGTAACCGTGAGGGTGAATGGGTTCATGATTGAAAGGAACTCTGGCAAGTCTGTCTTGTTTCCTGTTGGCACCTTTTTCTACAGAGGAGTGTTAGTATGATCCACACCTAGGCTTCCCTCGTAGCCACTTACAGTACTGTCCGTTCTTTGAAGGTGTAGGTACAAGTGGGTGTGAAAGTCCTAAAGGAGACCCCACTGAATAAAGAAGTAGACAATTTATTTTGGAAACCAGGTGGGTAAATTGCTTTAGTTCATGAAAAATCGTTAAAGTGCTTTCAAAAATAATTTATAATGACTGTGTATGATTATTACAGATGGAGTCCTGACTCCAGTGAATTAGTTTCATCTGTGACAATGGAAGATCCTGCAATGAAGATGGTGGGCCATTAGCAGACATCAAAAAGAAGGGTATGGCGGGTGGGGCATGATTGCATAAACTCATAGACTCACCAACTCAGTTTATTGTGCTTCATTTTTAAATTGTTGCCATTGGTAATAGCAATAATGATGTAGCAGCAGTAATAACATTAATATAGTTATAGTTATTAGAATAGAAGTCTTCACCAATGACATGGAATCAGAGGGTCTAAGTTAACTTAGTGTTCTGTTGTTAGTTAATCATTAACAAAAACTGCAAAGGTCAATAAAAAGCTTTGAACTTTTTCTGGCAGGGGATGATAAACTTAAAAACTTGGTATGAAATCCTTATCCTACAACAGAAAAAATTGAAGTCCAGAGAAGGAAGCTACCTACCATTCTGTTTCTCACTTAGACTATGTAGCTAAGCGATTAAAGTTCAGTATAAATATAAAATTATTTTATCTCCATTGTAAGGTAAACTCCACAAAGACAAAGATTTTTGTCTTCATGTATCTATATTCATTATGTTTTCCCATTACTTGAAAAGGCCTGGAACAGAATAGGCAAGCCCTCAGTTGAAGAAATGCCAAAATATAGTGGTTAAAACTTTATATATAATTGAAATATTGATTGCCATGTACCAGACATGTCATGTTGGGTGGGTTATTAAGCTTTTGCAGCCCTAATGAAGGTATTAGTTGAAATAATGCATGCATCAAGTTGAGCATCCTGAAACATTTTGTGAACACTCAATAGATGTGGGCATTATAGTAGCATTGGTTTTTACCTTATGGTTGTTGATTAGATTATAATTTTGAAAGCATCTTATTTCACTCAACTTCCTTCCCAAGTTCAAGTCTTTAACCTTTTTACTTTCATACATGTTAGGCCATTGCCACATCTAGTCATTCTTTAAATGGTTTATTTAATTTTCTTTTGGAGAATACATTAAGAAATGTGTTGAAAATTAGCATTCATATTACAGCCTCATTTCGCTTGCTGAGCAGTCTGTCATTGCTGTTTTTCTCTAATTCGTAATTACTCTCCAATTGCTCATACATTTAAACAATCAATGTCATTCTTACAACCTCCATCACAAATATCAAGATAAAAATTACCTGATGGGAGAAGCAACTATTGAGGACGATTTCCAGTTATATAATGTGTATCCAGCAGTTGAAAATAGTGTTCTCTAGTGTTTCTGTTTATTAACTACAAGAAAAATAAGAACATCCCAGAGTTCCATTTACTCAGAAATCACCAGCACTGACAATCAGGGGAAAACCGCTTAAGACTAGGGATGCCAGGGACTACATACTGCACGATGGAAAGGCCTGCGAAATGTAATTAGCAGCAGCGGTTAGACCCTTGCACTGCTAAGTGCTCCCCATTTGGCAGCATGGGCATTGGCTAGTGTGTTTGTTGAAAATGCAAATTTGTGGCTCCACCTACTGGATCAAAATCTGCATTTTTTCAGAAGAGCATCTAGGTGATTAAAGCCAACCAAGCGCTAATGTAGCTAGAGCAGAAAGGCAGGCAGAATCCTCCAGAACTGCTCTCCTTAAGACGTATTGTGTAGCCAGAGTAAAAAGGCAGGCAGAATCCTTCAGAACTGCTCTGCTTAAAACATATTGTTTTGCACAAAACATTCTTTTATGCCAGACAGTTTAAATAATATTAAATCAAGGTTATCGCAAAAGTAAAAAGTAAATCATGCCACCTAGCAACACAGACAAGCTATGGATGTATTGTGTAAATTCATATACAACAGGCCACGTTGTCCTTGGTGCTTCTCATAGCAGTGTGTCACACTCAACTGTCTAAGAAAATAAGCTGAGCTGTACTCCAGCATCTTAAACTTGACTGGCTAGAATACAGGCTTTATATACCAGTCTGGCTTATCAAATGTCCTATTGACTGAAAATTAGTTTTTTTCCCCCAATTTTATTCTTCACGTAGAAATGTCTTTGTGTTATATCTTTTCATTCTGTCTTTATTTCATAAATCCAGGGATATTTATCATCTATCATAAGCTAGTTATAAAATGTTTTCACAGAAAAACTGTACAAGAGATCAAAGGATCCAGATTCTCATCTAGATTTGCTTTCTATTAACTTCCTTTCTGACATCCCCGTTGGCTGAACATCCCTGCTAGGCATCCCATAATGCCAGTGACCAATGAAAACAGCGCTAGGTCTGCCACGTGCTGCTAGGAAACATGCTTCAAGGAATTTCCATTTGAGTCTAATTGCTAATTTTAATGGTATATCTTAAGTTTGGATAACAGAAAAAGATGGCCCAAGGAGAACCTGAATTCCAGAAAGAACTCATTCTAGAATTACGTATTTTTGGATTTGAGAAGTTGAGGCATCGATCCCTTAGAGCAAGCACTACCTGGTACAATGCAAACAGGAACTGCAGCCGAACTCCATTAAGTAGATATATGAAAGGAATTGTGGGTTTAGACCATGAATTTTAAGTCATTATAACTCGTTTCAAATGCATCTTTATTAATCAAAGTAGGAGCCATTACAATCAATGTATTTTAGTTTGTGACTATTGGAAATAAGTGTGTGTATCACACTGTAAACATTCATGCTTTGGGATTTGACAAACTCTTGGAAAACATTTTTTTAATCCTGAAGGTTTTGGAAGTGTTCTCCTTGGAAAAACTTGTTCACTTGCTTGAAGAAGTGATATTTGGTTGGTGAGAGGTCAGGTGAATATGGTAGACAAGACAAGACTTCATAGCTCTATTGGTTCAACTATTGAAAACTGTGACAGAAACTAGTGTCTACCTATCAAACTTCTGACTCAGGAAACCCCGAGGTAGGAAGCAGGGGCCCAGGAAGATTGTAAGAGACAAGATCAGGGAGTTTGCCGTGAGATTGTATCTCCTTAGTGATGGCAGAAGTTACATGTATAAACTCTCAGCAATGTGACTGCCTAAACATGAACTGAGAAAGAATGATGCCAATGGACGTGCCAAAGTGTATGGGGAAACTGAGGAAAGCTGGAGTGGGAGAGTGGTCTTTCCCAGGGCACACCAATTGGTTATCCAGTACCAAATGGTCAGCCTTAAAAACTATAATATATACAAATAACATTATATGGACTGATCAGGGTATATTTAGGAATCCGGTATTATATACATATACATATATGCATGCAATAACAAGCAATGATAATGGAGGTCATCAATTTGAACAAGAGCCGGGAGGTGTATCTAGGCAGGTTTGGAGTGAGGAAAGGGAGGGGAGAAATGTTGTAATTATGTTATAATTTCAAAAAATGTTTGCCATATCTAAAAACTAAACCAAACCAACCAGCCAATCAAACAAGAAGAACAAACAATGCCACTGCCCAGCTTGGCAGAAGATCATGAAGACAGCCAGTTGTCAGTGTGGACCAAGGTCCCTGAGTAGAACATCACCTTCCACTGAACTCTCTGCGGGGCTCATTCACTAATTAAAACTTCAGCGGTTCTGAATAAGTAGGAAGGCTACCGTCTAGAAGCTAATTGCAATTTATCTTTCACTATTTTTAGCCCCCTTACCAGCCATACCTTTCCCTCCTCTGTGTCTGACCTGAGGACCTCGTGATTAACAAGTGAAACCATTTAGAATGTATTAACTTACATCTAGATTCTACCAATCAAAAAAGCCCAGGTTTGGTTGTTGATCAAAAGCCAAGGCAGAGATTGCCCCACCTGTTTTAACTACCCCCTTTCTGCATTTCCAGTAACATATTAAAAAAGTGCCTTAATTTATGACTTTCTTTGTTTTATTACTATAAAATGTCCCGTTGTTACAACAGAATATAGAATTAAGAGTAACTCTGTGTTCTTAGGCCATGTCTACTCATCTTTGGCTTCAGTGTAGACTGTCTCTTACCTCTCTGAGGTGAGAGTTAGAGCTTTTTGTTGACAGCAGTGACCACCCAAAGCTAAAGAAAGCTTCTTCTCTTTACCCAGCACTTCCTCATAAAGGTATATATGCTGAAAACAGTCACTGAGACAGAAGTCCATATGAGCAGAGATAATAAGAAAGGACATGGAATCTAATAATAGGATGTGAACTGAGCATGGTAGAGCAATAAGGCAGACATGAAAATCACACTTTAAGAGAATACATAATAACATGAAAAATGTTCATTTATATTGTAAGAAAAGTATGTTATAAAACACTAGTTATAGAATATGCTCGAAATTTGTAAAATATGAATAAATGAACACATACAAAGTTACCAAAGAACTATAAGGTTAATAGCAAAATGTTAATTTGTGTCTGTCTTTGGTACAAGGACTTACTAAGTAATTTTTTCTTTCCTTCCCTTTTCCATATTTAGATGCCTTTGCTGAGATATCTTTGCATATTCCCACTGTACTGAATATTCAGACACTTTTCCTAATTCAACCGTTGCAAGTTCATTTAAACACGGGCATGCTCAATCTTCAGTTGTGGTGAAATAAACTGCTCTCCTTACTTAAATCCTCCATGGGTCCTCAGATTTAAAATGTGGATTCATCTGGTGCATTCTCATGTGTCAGTGCTACAGACTACATGGAAAGTGTTGTGATCACAGGACAGTTGGTAATGAGCTCTGGTAATTCTGAGTACAATCTATGAGAGAGCCCATGGGTCTCTGCCATTGCCTACTTACCTTGAGACAAAACACGGTGCAAGTCTTTTACCACATACTAAAGTGGTAATACATACCCTCTTGCTTTGCTCGTGTGCTCTCAGAATCCTTTATGCTGAGTCTATGCCAAGAACTCTTTACTAGTCTCCCCATACACATTGCTGAGGGGTAAATTGAGATTTTGCCCCACCTGATGGGTATGAAATCAGCAGCTACTTCCTTTTAGAACACACGACTTTCCTCTTATGAGTTTTAGAGCGAGAGGTTTTTCTGCATCACCAAGAGAGATTCACTTCAACTGATTATGAGTCAGAATCTGGGTTATCTTTCTTTATAACAGGTTTTTGGTGCCCTAGATTAAAGAATTCTTCAGTATTTTTCCTCCTCTATTGCTGTCTATTTTATTTAAAATATCTCAATGTTATATGGTTTTCTGTATTTACTAAATTCATTAGTTTTGTTTGGACGTACTAACTTTAGAATCCCATTTGCCCAAGAATGTTTTCTGAACATCTATTCCCCACATTTGACTAGATTTCCATTCTTTTCCCATTATGGAAATCTCCACGGCCACTAAACCAGGTAGAACACATTACTCTCAAGAGCTATCTTGATGGGGAATCTCTGTCAGCCAATGATCTTTAAGAGGTTATACATGGATCTAGTCTACATGGGAAGTAGAAAAAGATAAGATCTCCTGAGTAAACTGGGAGCATGGGGAGCTTGGGGGAAGGTTGAAGGGGAGGGGAGAGGCAGGGAGGGGAGCAGAGAAAAATGTAGAGCTCAATATAAATAAATAAATAAATAAATAAATAAATAAATAAATAAATAAATAAGTGGAGCAGGTTAGGACATGACCTTTTGGGTACCTGGAGAAAAACTGCGGGCCTGTCTAGGGTTCTCTCTCTCTGTGGTTCCTGTGCTACACAGCTGAGGTTGAACTTCTCATTCCTGTTTTGGGAGTTTGCCACTTATAAAAAAAGAAAATATAATTGGAATATATTGTAGTTAGCTTGGGATTCTTTGACCCACATCCTTCAACACTATCTCATAAAAGGGTATGTTAAGCAAACATAAGCAACTTTCCTCACAGTGAACTGACATGCTAAACTTGGTATCACGTACATGTCTGTAATCACAGCTACGTGAAAAGCTGAGGCAGGAGGACACTTAAGTCTGAGGCCAGTCTGGGCTACAGGCAAGACCTCATCTAACACACAAATGAGCACCCAAGAAGATAGCAGACACATGGGTGATGGTGGTGAAGTGTATTCTGAAGAAGTTTAAGGTTTTTCACATATCGACCAACTAAGTGACTGAAAGTATCCATCTTAGAGGCACTTGAACCTCAACTCATAAGATTATTCCTTGGAGTATTTAGGGTATGGTATTTAGGTGAGTCAAGAAAACCAACAGCAGGGGTCAGATGAAGGATTCCCGGGACCGATTCTGGAACCTGGGGATTTTTCCTATGTGCTGGAGTGAATGTTCAAACCACCTCATCCATATTCCTGCTGCTGTCATGCAAGCAGATTTTGTGTAACTTAAGATTGCGATTGCAGCCCGAAGTCAAAGTAGAAGACACGATTGTATCTCACATTTAAAAAATTTCTTAGACTTAAATTTCCCAAAGATACCAACAAATCAAATTTCTTTAGAAACATTTCTTAAGGAACTGTTGCAAACATGTCAAGGTTAATTGAAGAGATAATAGGTGAGAATTGCACTGATGAGTACCAAGTTGTTTCAAACTGCACATTTGGAATATTTTAGAGAAATGTCTGCTTGACTTTCTTTCCCTTTTTAAAAGATTTATTTGTATGTGCGTGTGTGTGTGTGTGCGTGCGCGCGCACTGGTGCTTGTGGAGGCCAAAGGAGGATTCTCTTGGAGCTGGAGTTACAGGTGGTTTGAATTGTCTGATGTGTGTTTTCAAAACTGAACACAGGTCCTCTAGAAGAGTAACAAGTGCTTAGCTGCCATCTCTCCAGCCCCTCTGCTTTCTTGAACTCAATGAATGGTTGGAGTAGGGGCAAAGAAGCATGAGTTACTATTCCTGATGTGGAGTTAGAATGAATGTTCTCTGTACCTCAACGAGTAGACATGTTTTCTGGACACAGTATGATACTGGAAGTATAGGAAATGATATATTTTAAATAAAAAGAAGCCTTAATTCTTCTGCCACTGGAGAACTGATATATCCATGAATTGCATCACTTCTCAGAATATTGACTTCCTCCAAGATTATATATACTCACAAGTCTTTACAAGATGTAATATATTTTATATGTGTATTTTACATATGTAAACTTTCTAAAAATCCCAAAGATAACACTCTTATGTAAGCATTAAGGCCATTTACTCAATATGTGTCTTTTAAGTCGGAACAAGATCATTTTCCCATCCTATGTGATTGACAGGTAGTGCAGTTTCTAGCCCCTTAGAGATGCTGTTTTCTTTCTTTGTGATGCATACAGTTGACAAGCCAAATATTGATGATGTAACATTTTGATTATTTGTGTGCTCCCTTTTGTTAGTTGCTACTACCCATTGTTGGCTTACAACCTGATATTTCTCTACTTCTACAAAAGTAATAAACCATTTATATAAATCATCCAGAGCAACAGCAGAATAATTATGGAATGATAGTATCTTGAAAGACAGGGATATAACCAATGCCATATATGGAAAGCATTAACATATTAACATGTCTACAATTTTGAAGGGAGAGGAAAAGTGATATTAAATATATATATATATATATATATATATATATATATTAATGTAATATAAAAAATACCATGGCTGTTCAGCGTCAGATGAAGTGAGGGAGTTGCATGACAGTTCACTGCGGCAAGCTGAACACCCGCCTCCGCTTGCCTGTTCTCTGCAGCAGAAGGCACTCAGCATCTCATCTATCACAGGGAGCAGGCCTAATGGTCTGAGCAGGCTGTATGGATTGTTGACTCATTTAATTACCTAGGGCAAGAAACTTATGCCTTAGAACACAAGAATACATGATTTCTTTGTAAGACTGTAGCCCTACCTGTATTTCAATCACCACTAAACACCCTCAGAGAATCACAGTGGCACTGATGAAAATCAGCAAGAAACTTTCAAAATTGAGCCTTATCCATCTGTGGGGACTGGGAGTGAAATAAAAATCTGCAGCCCAGTATCTCTCTACGAATCCCTGGTTGTATTATAGATATCTGCATTGCTTTAGATCAACAGCAGACAATAGTGAGGGGAAATAGTAAGTTTTAGAATTCAGTGCCTTGCTTAGAGTCCAAATCTCCTACATCATAGCAGACTAATACTGGCAAATATTTGCTCATGGACCTTGTGAATGAGAATCACTAATGTAACAGACACACAGGACTGTTTGTTTTCAGCTTTCTTGAGTCCCCAAGCTGCCAAGTTCCACCTGAGCCCTTTCAAGCTGGAAAGATGTTCAGAGAATCAGCTCCCTGACCACAGCACCCCGCTGATGTAAATCACTTACAGGATCACTGAGAAAATTGAGGGACTCAAATATTGTTATTTGGTGTGGGACAATTCTGTCAATCATGTTTTAAATAAATGCTGATTGGCCAGGCAGGAAGTATAGGCAGGAAAACCAGACAGGAAGTAGAGGTGGAGCAAGGAGAACAGGAGAAATTGGGAAGCAGGAAGTTTCCCTGGCATTCCTGTGCAGTCCATCTATGAAGCAGGATGTAAGCTGCTTGCTGAGAAAAGGTACCGGCCATGTGCCTGGCATGGATGGGAACAATGGGTTAATATAACTTATGGGAGCTAGTAAGAAGCCTGAGATAATGGGCCAATCGGTTAATAACCAAATGTAGACTCTCTGTGTGATTTTCTTTGGGGCTTGCTGGCTGCAGGGTACTGGGCGGGACAGAAACCCCAACGAGCAAGCCAGCCCTCATGTTACAGTTATTGACTAGTATCACAGATTTTAAAATTTCAAAATGGCTTTTGTTATTCAGATTCACTATAGAATTTCTCATCTCTCAACACTCTCACTTCTAAAATTTTGGGTAAAACATTAATTTGAGAGATCACAGTGGCAATTGAAACACAAAACAGCCAAACCAGACTCCTGTTTTTATGTTCGTTATTTAAGAGGTAAAGCCAACAACTAGAGAATGTATATTTTAGTCAAGTTACAGTTCACAGCCAATCTCAGAAGCTCAGGTGTCCTGCTTGTGAAGTGGGGAAAACAGTACGTGCTTTGCTTTCCTGATGGAGAATTTGAATGTTAAAACAAAACCTAATGCAGACGTTTCTTGTAAATTCTTTATTTTCAGGATCACTGACTTGGTAATTCAGTGTCCTGGATTTATAGGAAAGAAATAATTGCAAAGAGGAAAGAAACCTTTTCAAAAACACCAAACAATTAGGAAGAACAGAAATGCACATTATTGGTTTTTGTTTTAGGTAGCTTATCTTAGGTAAATAAAACTGAATGCTGTATTAGTGTAAATGAGCTTTATGCCAAACTACATGGATGCTATACTAATGTTATGTTAATGTTAATATAATATTAACTTTGCCATAGGAAATTATTATCCCCATGAACGAAGAAATTGTATTTCTCTAGGAGAAAAATTTCATGACATTAAATGGCAAAAGTCACTGGACTGCATTATATTACAAATATAATCATGTAGTATATTATGTACTTAGAAGTATAGGAAAGAAATGCAAAACAGATTAAAGCTCTGGTGTTAGTCATAGATTTTATATTACAAAAGTCATGAATAAAAATCAAATTTTAAAAGTGCATTATGAAAATAGTTACTTGGTAATAGGATATTAATGGAAATCCAATAAAAAGAAAGACGTCGGCCCAGAACTGTTTCTCTCCAATTGCTCATCCATACATATTGTTTTCAAGATCAGGCTTAGTAAGTCGAGCAGCTACTGCCCAGAACTGATACCTGAGCAAGGAAGGATGACCAAAGAACTGAAAGTAAAAAATGGATTTGTGGTTGGATCTGGTGGCAGCTCTTCTCTTCTGGACAAAGCCCACATTAAATTGCCAGCCTTGCCATGCCTGCAGTGGCAGAGTGAATGGCACAGCAGAGGCTTTGTGTACTAGCAAACCTAGCTTCCAATCCTGTCCCTCATCCTTGTGCTCAGAGGACTTACTGTAAGCCATGAGTTTGGGGCTTCTGTCTTCCTTGAGGTCTGGTTTAGATTGCTCTATCATTTTTTTTTTCATTTGCCCAAATTACAGATTATATCTATTAAACCTCCTTCAAGACTTTGTTGTCTAGGAGTCTGTGGATCAGCACTCTTATGAGCACCCTGTGAAACATATCTCAATGTTATTAAAGGTTCTTTCACTAACAGTGACTTGCAATACTAACCAAATATCTGTTCCTTCATTCTCTGAATTGCAAGTATGTGTGTGGAGGGAGAAATCTAAGAGAGTATTGGACAGAAGCTTGGAATGTGCAGCTAAAACCAAGAGCAGCTTCAGTGATTGGCAGAGACAACATTGGCCTCTGTGACTATCAACTTCAATTCAGAACTTACAGATTTGAAACTACACAAGGCAATCTGATGGCAATGGGGATGGTGAAGGACTAATTCTGTAAAGATTGGCATAACACCTTCTAGATACCATTCTCCAAAGACCTTGTGGACTAATTCAGTGACCACACAGGACACTGAATGCTGACAGTCTGCCTTAACTTGTGCATATTTTCAATGTGGGAGGAGAGGAGAGGAGAGGAAAGGAGATGCTTCTGTGGTCATATGCTCCTGTCCCGCTGAGGGAGTGCATCCTTCTGTCCTGTTTTCTCTTCCTGCTCAGGTTAGTCTCACAGATTGCTCTGCTGAGCTAAGACCACCCTGAGGGTTTGTCAGAAAAGATGAAAAGACTCTTTGTTGTTCTGATGCAGAAATGGTGTTTTCTGGCTCTTCACATTGTCTCCAGTGTCCCTGTCTAAGGTGACACAGAAATGGTGTTTTCTGGCTCTTCACAGTGTCTCCAGTGCCCCTGTCTGAGGTGACACAGTAACTGTGCTTTCTGGCTCTTCACATTGTCTCCAATGTCCCTATCTGAGTACACAGTAATGGTGTTTTCTGGCTCTTCACATTGTCTCCAGCATCCCTGTCCATCCACTCTCTCAAGAGTCATCTAATCATCTAAACCAGAGATTCTCAACCTGGGGGTTGTAGCCCCTGGGGTTTTTAAAAGACTTTTTTACAGGGGTCCCCTGAAACCATCTGCATATTGGATATTTATTTTTATATCACAATTCATAACAGTAGTAAAATTGCAGTTATAAAGTATGAATAAAAATAATTTGATGTTTGGAGGCCACCACAATATGAGGAATAATAAGAGATTGAAGCATTAGCAGGGTTGAGAACCACTGATTTAAACTAACACAGACCCCCTGCCTTAATTTTGCTTTTAGAATGTGACTCCCACATTGATCCTTTCAAAGGTGAAATCCAGGCTGTACACCCAGAATTATGCACTACATCCACACCTTCCCCCTTTGATGATTCATATCGATGGAAACACTCTGGGAAAAAAAAAGACTTTTTTTTTGTAAAGGTGGTACGTAACTGAAGGTTTCCTATTTTGTTACAGAAAATACTTTTCATGATAAGATAAGCCAATCTTAAGATCTTATTAAAACTGGCAGTCAGTCTCCTGGATATAATTGTGATGTTTTAGTATATATTTGGCAGATCTGAGGATGACTTTGTATCTCCTTTCAGTCAATACATAAATAAAAACTTGTGGTTAAAGGTGTTAGGTATCCACCTACTGTATGCTTAGTGCTATGTTGGAGAGCTATAGGGTATTTAGAGTAATTGTAAGATACAATCTCTATTTTCAGTGAATTTATAACTTAGATGTGGACACACAGATGGAGACCCTTAACTGCAGCCAGGAAACAAGAGGAAAGAACAACATTTGCCATCTACAGAGTGTTGAACTAGGTGTATTTAAATATGGGATGAGCAGAATGGTGGAGTCAAGGGAGTCTGACTCCAAAGTGGCTTTTCATCCTCGCTGTTTGTTTCAGTTAAGTGACTTACTTTAAAATAACACAGATTCCTGGGTCATGCTAACAGAGGTTCTATTCACGTGAGGTCTAGACATGGAAACTCGTGAGTATCCAAGTGTGAAAGCCCTGTGTTACTCAATGCTTCTGTTATACACATAGGTGCTAAAGATGTACATGAAGAGTGCAGTGTAGTGTGTGAAAAATAAGGCAGCGGATGAAATCTGGAACATGCACGTATTGCTGACTGCTGGCCTGCGACACAGTCTTGCCCACCCTTATCACATCTGAGCAGCACAGCACCCAGGGAGGCGACGTCAAGGCAACTTAATCACCAATGATAACACCAAGATCTGAGTGATGAAGTGCCTGGCTGAAGCTCCCTAGGCTAGGAAGTGACCCCGATCAGTGCTCATTTCTTTGCAGTGCTTGGGGTGAGTGGCTCCCACAGTGTTGGAACATTGTGGCACCACTGCACATTGAATGATGAGATCGATAGTTGAAGAAGCCACTGATTTCATGAGGTGAAGGATATGGCTATATTAAAGATAAGCACCGCTCTCACGAGCACTTCTCAAGCGCCTAAAACAGATGCAGCTAAGCCTGGATTATCATAATCTTCCCTCTAAATAAATTATTCAAATTAAGACGTGCTTTCTCATGAGCTTATAAAATGCAGATAAACACATTTCCCCCAACTTGCTCTAGACAGCCGTATGCATCCCTTCCCTCTTCTCTACCCCAAACACAATGGCCTAAAACACTTCGGACTGTGACCAGGTGATGGCCCATGAATACCCAGTGAAACACAGACAGAGAACTGAGTTGGTAGCCTTTGGCAAAACTACTGCACGTGGCCTGTACTTCCAGAATTTGAGTTGTTATGGAGTAATTAATTTGAGGGAGGCAGTGACAGGAAGCTTCTACAACAGAGAAAGGAGTTGCAATACCAGATGGTGTTATCAATGAGCAGCAGATGCTTGCCTTTGAGCTGGGATCTGTGTTTTTAATTCCCAGAGTGAAATGATTTTCTAAAATAAAGTGGAGCCCAGTGTTTTGAGTTCCATTTGAAGAAGTGCTGCACACCATGGTGCTCAGCAAGCGGGAGATCCAGCACATTCCCTACAAGCGGCAGGCAAGAACTGGTACAGCCATCCTTGATTCTATGACAGGCTATCTTTCTAGGGAGACTTTAAGGACAACGAGAATTATGAAGCACGAGGAAACTTCAGAATTGCTAACTGAAAAAGAATGGCAAGAAGAGAAAGGTCCTTAGTAGCTAACAAGCATCATCTGGGCAGGAAAGATGGCTCAGC